>MVGU01001454.1:0-114145 GCA_002005505.1 Botryococcus braunii | reverse complement strand
TAAAATCTTTATTCAGTAGCTGCGTTTTCGTGTGTACATGGACTCTTTTCGGTACTTATGGTGTCGATCATGCTTATCCGACCCTGGCAGAAAGTAACACCAGACTTCTGCGTACTGGCAGTACAAATGTGTAACTGGTTTTGTAATAAGTGCCTTTTTTGGCTGACAAGTTTTTTATTTTTTTATAATTTTATTTTAACAACTCCTTTTGACTACTAACGCACTAGTTTTCCTTGACCAATTTTGCACAGTGGATGAAGTGGACCAATTATTATGCCCTTTAACCACAGATGTCCGACGTGGGATTACGTGACCTTCCTTATGCCTTATCGGATGCATTACGTACATTTACGATGTCAATCGCGCCAAAAATCGTAGAAATGCAATCTACTCATGGTGACACCTAACTCAAGTCAATGACCATTATGTTTTGCACCAGTCACGTCATACAGTACAACAGTCCAGTGGGAATTTTCCACTTAGAATTCTCCACTGAGCCCTAAAGGGGGCCCATTTTACAATCCGACTAGGGCACCCATCCACCAACCATACTACAAACCAGAATAGAGTGGATCCATTTTAGGAATCTGTTATATTGGTGAGATAAATTCGTGCCTTTCCTGGAGAGTAATAGTGGCTATCTGCTCTGAATGACAAGCTAAACAATTTAGAGAATTAGTAATTGATGAAATAGACGTTCTGCAGACATTTAGACTGATTCCACTTAGATAGAGATAATGAGGTAATCAACACGTTGTTTTGCTAAAGGATATATGTACCGGCTCGAAGGGACGAGCACTTAATTGGGACTATAAAGGCACTTCGGGTGTTTGTCTCTCAACAGTTGCCAGTCAAGTCATCTCGCACAGTCGTCACTGCTTGTTTCTCGACACACAACAAGAGTGCCGCAGGTTAAACACCCTTCGTGCCGGTCATACAGGGCCAAGTCATAAGTTTACAGGTTAAGGCCCACTAACTTTTCAGCTGGCAAGTAAAAATGTATGACTCGAAGGGTTTGACCCACATGGCGCGAACGAGCGAACTGGAAGAATGTCGACTGGGATACGGAACCTGCAGACAGCTGTCAACCCCCACCACCTCCAACATATAACGAAAGAAGAAAAGCTGGTGGAGAGACAGGACCAAGAACAGCTGAGGAGCGAGCGTTCATTGTAAAGGACTTCGTCAGCGAAGCGTACGGCAGGGCGACTTACCCTCCTCGGTGGTTCAAAGATCCTTTCCGTTTACCCAGCTTATAAAGTCACCAAGTGGGAGTGCTCATTCATCAACGGAGACCCTGTGTTATAATAGTGAAAGAACATTTTGGTGCCTTTCCTCAGAAGAGTAATAGTGGCCAGATCAGCTCGGATTAACCAGCGGGAACACTCATTAGAATGAGTAATAGGTGGCAGACCCTAGGAGTTCTGCCAGAATCTATCTAGATCACTTTCACATAGATTAGGGAGAATGAGGTAATTGGACACGGTTTGCTTGAAAGGATTTATGACGCCGGCGTGCAAGGGCGAGGCACTTGATTGGGACATTAAAGGCACTTCGGGTGCTTATCTCTTGACTGTTGCCTATCAAGTCCTCATTCATATTCGGTCACTGCTTGTTCTCCTACACACAACAAGAGTGCCGACGAGCTAATCACCCTTCGTGCCCGGGTCATACAGGTAATCTGACGTTGAGTGACAGAAGCATCATTGACAATTGGTTAGGAAGAGGTCTAGGTAATGTTATTAAGTTGGTGCTAATGCTTTTGCTCATTGAACACTAGTAATGCAGACTATCGGTAGTTGCGTAGATTAAGTAGTTTGGATTACGGAGTGATGAGAGAAAGCAAGTAGCATTGTAATGACTTGATTGGGACATTAAAGGCACTTCGGGTGCTTCTCTCTTGACTGTTGCCTATCAAGTCCTCATTCATATTCGGTCACTGCTTGTTCTCCAACACACAACAAGAGTGCCGACGAGCTAATCACCCTTCGTGCCCGGGTCATACAGGAAACGCCAAGCTCAGAAGTTTTCAGGTTATGGGCCCACCAACTCTTATGCGGGCATGTAAAAGAAAATGTATGACTCGAGCAAAGTAATCTGCAATGGCGCGAAAGAGGCAAAGCGGACGCATGAGCACGGGCGGAGGTAGACCTCCTCCTCCTCCACCTCCTCCAACATATAACTAGCAAAGAAAGGCAGGAGGAGAGAAAGGACCACGAACGATTGAAGAACGAGCATTTCTG
The DNA here is from genome assembly GCA_002005505.1 of Botryococcus braunii. Taxonomy (NCBI): domain Eukaryota; kingdom Viridiplantae; phylum Chlorophyta; class Trebouxiophyceae; genus Botryococcus; species Botryococcus braunii. The sequence goes on along the minus strand of MVGU01001454.1, from coordinate 111,902 downwards.
GTAAAGGACTTCGTCAACGAAGCTCACGGACGGGGAGCACTCACGCCTCCTCAGTGGTTCCAAGATCGCTTTCCCATATATCCAGCCTATAAATTTACACTGTGGGAAGTGTCGTTCATCAACGGAGAGCCGGGATATCTGAAACGCGCAATCTTTGAGAGGTGCCTACAGCAAACGGGAGGACCATCACACGAAGCATATTGGACAGAGAAGGCAGCCTACGCAGCCATTGAGTTAGCCTTGAGCAGCCTGGGAGACGACTTCATTGACAGACTAATTCTCTACGGCGAGGGCGAGTTCCACGTGGACGAGTGGGTCACAGAGGAAGACAGTGAGGACGAGGACGGAGACTCCAGACTGTCAGCAAGGAGCGACGACTGACCAGCACCAAACAGCATGAAGAAGAAGGGTACCAGCACCAGCTCTGAATCCAAATCAGCAGGAGAGGAGTCTACATCAACCCCTACCAGGGAACCATGCACTCCCAGTACTTCGAAGGGGGAAGGAGACACCCTCCCCAAGGTCATTGCTACACAAGTCAAGGTCCATATAAAACTGCAGCGTAAAGGTCAGAACTTTGTGGTGTGGGACAATGCCTTTACTGCAGCCAATGATGCAAAGGGCTCTTTGCCTGCCATTCAAGAAGCTATGCCTGGGACTACTCATAATGCTGCAGCATTGTTGTTACTGTATGAATCAGTTCCTGAAGACTGGTTGGGTGAGCTGTCGAGTAAAGCATCAGCATATGACGCGTATGTGCATATTTGTAGGAAGTTTGTGGGAGGCTACAACCCTCAGGCTAATGCTGACTGGTTGAAAGAGATGTCACGTGGCATGAAACAAGGTGAAACAATTTCACAGTACGTCAATAGGATGATCAATCTGAAAGGTTGCCTGAAACGAAATGGACATGATCTCCTGGATGGGCACGTGGCCACACAGATTGTGCAGGGCCTGCCTGCAGCTGCCAACTCCCCAGGACTACTGCCTACAGCCGTGGCGTATCCCCTGAACCAGCTGGCAGACCTCATCTCCACCACAGCAGAAGCAATGGGCTATAACGATGACCCAGATCAGCCTCCAGTGGTCATGACAGCACAGCCAAGCCCAGCTGCTGCAGTCCATGCTCCTGCTGCATGTGCTGCAACTCAGACCAGACAGCCTGCAGACACAGAGCCAAGGTGGAGGTACGTGGTACGTGCAACTACTGCCACAAAAAGGGCACTTCTGGAGAGACTGCCGCAAGAGGCAGAGGGACGCAGAAACCCAGAGGAATGTGGTAGCAGCGGTGCAGCAACTGCTGGCATGTGGCCCCAAGGTCATTCCTGGAGGACTCCAGCCCCCTCCAGCAGCTCAGCATGTCTCCCTGCAGCTGGAGTTTTTCCACTACTGCACCCACCACCTGGTCCACCCTCTCCTCCACTAAAGGTATGCCACACGTGGTATTGTTATAATAGTGACTGAACATTTTGGTGCCTTTCCCTCAGAAGAGTAATAGTGGCCAGATCAGCTCCAATTACCAGTGAGACCACTTATTAAAATGAGTAATAGGTGGCAGAACCTAGGAGTTCTGCCAGAACCAATCTAGACCAATTGCACGTTAACAATGGAGGATGAGGTAATCAGACACGGTTTGCTCGAAAGGATATATGCTCCTGGCTTGAAGGGTTGAGGCACTTGATTGGGACATCAAAAGCACTTCGGGTGTTTGCTACTTCACTGTTGCCAGTCAAGTCATCTCATTCACAGTCGACACTGCTTGTTACTCGACACACAACAAGAGTGTCGCCGGGCTAAATACCCTCGTGCCGGGTCATACAGGTAAACTGCTGTTAGGACATCACATGCACAAGAACAATGGATTAGGAAAGGGTCTAGATAATGTGTAATAGAAAGGTGCTACTGCTTAGCTCATCGGACATCGGTAATGCACACTATCAGTAACTTCGTCGATAGAGTAGTTTGAATTGCTGAGTGATGAGAGAAAGCAATAAGCATTGTAAGACTTGATTGGGACATCAAAAGCACTTCGGGTGTTTGCTACTTCACTGTTGCCAGTCAAGTCATCTCATTCACAGTCGACACTGCTTGTTACTCGACACACAACAAGAGTGTCGCCGGGCTAAACACCCTCGTGCCGGGTCATACAGGGAACGCCGAACTCAGAAGTTTACAGGTTATGGGCCCACGACTTTTCTGCTGAGGCATGAAAAAAAATGTATGACTTGGGCAAAGTAGTCTGCGATGGCGCGAAAGAGACCAACCGGACGTATGAGCACGGGCGGAAGTAGACCTCCTCCACCTCCACCTCCTCCTCCAACATATAACGAGCGAAGAAAGGCAGGAGGAGAAAAGGGACCACGGACGATAGAAGAACGAGCATTCCTGGTGAAGGACTTCGTCCACGAAGCTCACGGACGGGGAGCACTCACACCCCCTCAGTGGTTCCGAGAGCGTTTTCCGATATATCCAGCTTATAAATTCACTGTTTGGGAAATCTCATTCATCAACGGAGAGCCAGGATATCTGACAAGAGCAATTTTTGAGAGGTGCTTACAGCAAACGGGAGGTCCATCGCACGAAGCTTATTGGACAGAGAAAGCCGCCTACGCAGCGATTGAGCTAGCTTTGAGCAGCCTGGGAGACGACTTCATTGATCGTCTAATTCTCTACGGTGAGGGCGAATTTCACGTGGACGAGTGGGTCACAGAGGACGACAGTGAGGACGAGGACGGAGACTCCAGACTGTCAGAAAGGAGCGACGACTGACAGGGTCCCAACAGCATGATGAAGAAGGGTACCAGCACCAGCTCAGAATCTAAGTCAGCAGGAGAGGAGTCCACATCAACTCCTACCAGGGAGCCTTGCACTCCCAGCACCTCCAGAGGGGAAGGAGACACCCTTCCCAAGGTTATTGCTACTCAGGTCAAGGTACATATAAAACTGCAACGTAAGGGCCAGAACTTTGTGGTGTGGGACAATGCTTTCACTGCAGCAAATGATGCCAAGGGTTCGTTGCCAGCCATTCAACAAGCTATGCCTGGGACTACCCACAATGCCGCAGCATTGTTGTTGCTGTATGAGCCAGTACCAGAAGACTGGTTGGGGGAGCTGTCAAGTAAGCCATCGGCATATGACGCATATGTGTATATTTGTAGGAAGTTTGTGGGAGGCTACAATACTCAGGCCAATGCTGACTGGTTAAAGGAGATGTCCCGTGGCATGAAACAAGGAGAAACCATTTCTCAGTATGTCAATAGGATTATCAATCTGAAAGGTTGCTTGAAACGAAATGGACATGATCTTCTAGATAGGCACGTGGCCACACAGATTGTGCAGGGTCTGCCAGCAGCTGCCAACCCCCCTGGACTACTGCCTACAGCCGTTGCTTATCCCTTGGACCAACTCGCAGACCTCATCTCCACCACAGCAGATGCAACGGGCTACGATGATGACCCAGATCTGCCTGCATTGGTCATGACTGCACAACCAGTGCAGGCTGCTGCAGCCCCTGCCCCTACTGCATGTGCTTTGACTCAGACCAGACAGCCTGCAGACACAGAGACCAAGGGGGAAGTACGTGGTACATGCAACTACTGCCACAAAAGGGGACACTTCTGGAGAGACTGCCGCAAGAGACAGAGGGACACCGAAACCCAGAGGAATGTGGTAGCAGCAGTGCAGCAACTGGCAGGCATGTGGCCCCAAGGTCAGTTTCCTGGAGGACCCCAGCCCCCACCAGCAGTCCAGCATGTCTTCCCTGCAGTGGGAGCGTTCCCACTGCTGCACCCACCACCTGGTCCACCTTCTCCCCCACCTGAAGGTATGCCACACGTGTTATCCTATAATGTTCTCAAACCATGCAAGGGGAGAATTTCCAAACAGTCCTGGTTGGTAGACAGTGGAGCGTCAGTCCATCTTGTCAATGATCTGTCACTGTTACATGCTCCCACAGTCCATGCTGCTCCTATCCCTCTGCAGCTGGCCACGTCTGATGCAACAGGAGGAATCACTGCCACTGGATCAATCTGCCTATTGAACCAGCATTCTATCCCACTGTGGCTGCACCATGTCCAGTGTGTTCCCTCTGCAACGATGAACATCTTGTCTGTTTCTGCTGCCCTTCGTGATGGAGCTTGCTTTACCACAGACAGCATGGGTGCATTTACCACAGTCTCTGGCCCGAATGGCTGGAAGATGCCTGTTAGAGCAGAAAAAGGTCTCTATTATGTACATGATTGCTTATCTGTTCCCCCAGTACAATGGTCGTTACCAGTGGCAGCTGCAGTGAAGAACAAATCCAAGAAGAACCTGCAGCATGATTGTGCAAAACGCTTTCTGTGGCACAGCAGAATGGGACATCCGGGTGAACCATGGATGCAGCGCCTGAGCAATGAACAGCTGGTCACAGGCATTGATACCTCCCTGTCATCCTGTGAGAACTGTCCGAAGTATTGTGAAGCATGCATTGAGGGGAAGCACACCCGTCCTCCCTTTGGTGAAAGTTCCAGGCTGGCAATAAATCCTCTTGACAGAATCCATATTGACACTGTGGGCCCCATCTCACCAGCAGCCATCTCTGGAGAACGTTTTTGGGTGACTGTAGCTGATGAGGCATCTGGATGGAAGGCTGTCCTACCAGTAAAGTCAAAGGATGTAATTGCCTCAGTTGTCAGGGACCTGATCCTATTTTGGCAGACAGAAAGAGGGACAGTTGTCAAGTGCATTCGGTGTGACAGAGGCACAGAATTTATTAATTCCAGATTCAAGGAGTTCTGTGCATCTCAGGGCACTAAACTGGAGATGTCTGCCCCCTACACTCCCCAGCGGAACGGGATAGCAGAGAGAGCCAACAGGACCTTGAAGGAGCGAACCAGAACCCTCCTCAATTTTGCTGGTGCCAGCCCAGTCATGTGGAAAGAGGCCCTAGAAACAGCCTGCATCCTCCTGAATATGGGACCCAGTACAGGCAGGCCTCTCACTCCTTGTGAATTATTCATGGGATACAAGCCAGATGTGTCACTTCTTCGTACGTGGGGATGCCTGGCATTTGTGCATGTGCCCGATCAGCAGAGGGGGGTATTTGCACCAAAGGCTGTACCTGGCATGTTCACTGGTTATTCCCCAGTGTCCAAGGCATATCGTATTTATCTGGGAGGGGGGGTCTGGAGAGAGAGCAGAGATGTCCAGTTTGTGGAACACATCCGAGGAGCCTCTCGGGTGGGAATGTCTACCCTCCCTGACCAGCCACTACAGTTCTCTTATCCTGAAGGTTTGCCAGCTCAGCAGCACATCAGCGACCCGACAGTCTCCTCACCTCAGTGCAGCACTCAGAATCAGGTTGTCAGAGCTCCCTGCCCCAGCAGCAGACCTGACAGCACCCTCCCAGGACCCCCTGACCAAGCTGCAACCGAGCCTGCATGTCAGGGGAAGTCTTCCCAAGAGGAGGGCGCTCCAGAAATTGGTCATGGACCAAGTGAGAAACCACTGCAGCTGGATCTGGACCAGTCCGGGGCACTGGATACACTGCAGCAACTTGCGCGAGGAGGCTCTGACAGTGGGCAGCATCAACGGACCTTGGAGCGAGCACAGCAGTCCCTCCGGAATACACCTCCTGCTCCTGAAATTCCGCCTTTGAATGGACCCTCTCGGGCCCAACGCTATGAGCATCGCACTGCTGCTCGCGAGCTCCTGCTGGCACAGGAGAAGGGAGAGAGCTGTGAGCGAGTGGGGGTGACTGAATGTGACTCCGAGTCACAGGGACCAGGGGAAGTGCAGGAAAGAGGTCAGGATCCTGAGAGACCTGAACTACATGTGAGCGATGAGAGGGGGACAGTCTCTGATCAGACTGAAAATGGTCCAAGCGAGCTGAGAAGTATGGGTGGGACCTGTCCAGTGCCTGAGGGGATTGTTAGAGATGTGAGTTCTGTCTGTTGTGCCCAAAGACAATGTGGTGCCAGCCACACAAGTGTGGGCCTTGCTTGTGAGGGAGCGACTGGGCCTGCGCCCCAGCGCTCATGTTTGGTGGGGAGCAGACAGAGAGAGAGAGAGACATGGGCACAACACCAAGACAGACCAAGTGTCCAAGCTGTGCAGAGTGGTTCAACTGCTTGTGAGAGCTCTGATGTGGCTGAAACCCGTCAGACATGTAAGAGTGTGGATGAGGAGGTGAATCGGAAGCTCGGACAGTGTGAGAATGTGCCTAATTATAAGAGCTTTCCGAGAGATACCTGTGTTTGGGAGGACGATGTGAGAGTGCGAAGCAGTAAGCTCGAAAGGGCAAACTGTGAGTCAAAAAGAGAGAGAGAGCAGCGAGGAAAGTCAGAATCCTCACAACCTGCACCCAGGTGCAGTGCGGCGACATTCAGCGAAAGAGTAGTGGGTGAAAGAGAGAGTGAGAGCAAGCCAGATCAGGGGAAGCACACAGGGGTACGGTTTGGGAAGATTAGTGTGCCTTCCAACTTGAGGGAGGCACAGAAGTCCCTCAGTGGGAATATTGGAAGGCTGCTATGCAAGAAGAGCAGAATTCCATGGATGCCCACGAGGTCATGGAGTATGTCCCTAGACCTCGTGGCCATAAGGTGATTCCAGTTCATTAGATCTTTTCCGTGAAAATGGATGCCCATGGCAATGTGCTGAGGTTCAAGGCTAGGCTGGTAGCTCAAGGATGCAGGCAATTCCTAGAGTAGATGTGTTATAATAGTGAAAGAACAGATTAGTGACTTTCCTCAGAAGAGTAATAGTGGCCAGGCTTCCCTTAAAGCAATCAATGTGAACAATCTTAGAGGGAGAGTAATGGATGGCAGAACTCTAGAGTTCTGCCATAATTGATCTGGACTGATTCCATTTTAGAAAGAGAGAGTAATGCAATTTGACGCGTTCTTGCAAGAAAGGATATAGGCAGCAGGCATGAAGGGCTCGGCACTTGTTTGGGACTGAAAGAGCACTCCGGGTGCTTATCTCTGATCAGTTGCCTCAAGTGTCAACACACAGTCGGGCTCTGCTTGCTCTCCTACACACAGCAAGAGACCCGACCGAGCTTAACACCCTTCGTGCCGGGACATACAGGTGAAGTGCTGCATCTCAGTGTAACTTGCATGGACAATTGATTAGGAAGAGGTCTAGATAAGTGTATTAGAATGTTGCGAATGCTTGACTCATCGAACAATGGTAATGCGAACTATCTGTCGATGCTTAGAAGAGGTAGTTTGAATCCTTGGCGTTGAGAGAGAGCAAGAAGCAATGTAATGACTTGTTTGGGACTGAAAGAGCACTCCGGGTGCTTATCTCTGATCAGTTGCCTCAAGTGTCAACACATAGTCGGGCTCTGCTTGCTCTCCTACACACAGCAAGAGACCGACCGAGCTTAACACCCTTCGTGCCGGGACATACAGGGAACATTACGCCCAGAATTGTTCAGGTTATGGGCCCACCAACTCTTGAGCTGGGCAACTGAAAGTATGTTCCGAGCCTACGATGGGACGAACGAAGCAGAGCGGGAGGATGTCGACCGGCAGTAAAAGACCTTTTATTCCCCCAACTCCTTCACCACCTACATATGATAGCCTGAGGAGAGCTGGAGGAGATACGGGACCGAGAACACCAGAAGAACGAGCATTTCTAGTGAAGGATTTTGTCAGCCGGCGTACGGACTGGGCAAAGTCGAACAGCCTCTGTTCAGACACGATTCTTTACCAGCCTACAAAGTAACTGCGTGGGAGTGTTCATTCATCAACGCGGACCCAGGCTTGTCACGCGAGCATTATTTGAACGACACCTACAACAGCTCGGAGGACCCAGCAAACCCGAGTATTGGGAAGAAAGGGCAGCCTACACAGCAGTGGAGTGTGCCTCGCCACTCTTGACGAGGACTTCCTACTTTCCTTTCTGGGCAGCAGAAAAGGATTCAGCCCAGAGGAGTGGTGCACGGACACAGACAACGGAGACGAGGACGGGGACTCGCAGCGGTCAGAACCTAACGCAGACTGAGTAACATCAGCATGGCGAGAAAGAGATCTAAATCAAGGAGCCATCTGAGGAGGAGCCCACAACAGAGGAAGCATCTACATCGTCTCCCACACGACAGCCGTGTACACCCAGCACATCAAAGGGCGAGGGAGATGTACTTCCCAAGGTCATAGCCACTCAAGTCAAAGTGCATATTAAACTGGACGTCATGGCACAAATTTTGTGGTATGGGACAATGCTTTCACTGCTGCCAATAGTGCCAAGGGTTCCTTTCCTGCCATTCAGTCAGCCATGCCTGGAACTATCCATAATGCGGCTGCAATGCTTCTGCTGTATGAGTCAGTTCCAGAGGAATGGTTAGGAGAAGTGTCAAGTAAGCCGTCAGCATATGATGCATATCTGTTTATTTGCAAGAAATTTGTTGGTGGTTACAACACTCAAGCGAATGCAGACTGGCTGAAGGAAATGTCAAAGGGATGAGACGTGGAGAAACGATCTCTCAGTATGTGTCTAGAATGATAAATCTCAAAAGCTGCCTGAAACGCAATGGACATGACCTCTTGGATGGTCATGTGGCCCCCAGATCGTGCAGGGACTGCCAGCAGCAGCTAATCCTCCGGGCTGTTGCCCACTGCAGTAGCTTACCCCTGGATGATCTGGCAGCTCTCATTTCCACCACTGCAGAGGCTCTGGCTACAATGATGATGGAGAACAGCCTGCCATGGTGATGAAGGCAATGCCTGATCTACGAGAGACTGCTCCAGCCCTGTCCACTAGCGGGGCCAATCCCTCCAAACAGCCAGCAGACTCAGAATCAAGGGGAGAAGTGAGAGGCACGTGCAACTACTGCCACAGGAAAGGCCATTTTTGGAGAGACTGCCGCAAACGTAAAAGGGATGCAGAGACACAACGCAATGTGGTGGCAGCTGTACAGCAACTTGCTGCCATGTGGCCCCAAGGACCGTTTCCTGGTGCACCCCAGCCACCTCCAAGCGTACAGCATGCATTCCCAGGCACTGGAGCGTTCCCACTACTGCACCCTCCTCCAGGCCCACCTTCTCCTCCCTCAGAAGGTATGCCATACGTGGTATCTTATAATGTGCTGGATGGCAGTAAACACCAACTGTCCAAACAGTCGTGGCTTGTGGACAGTGGAGCATCTGTACATCTCGTGAACAACCTTTCCCTGCTGCATGCCCCTACAGTACATGACCATCCTATTCCACTGCTGCTTGCTACATCTGATGCCACTGGGGGTATTGTTGCTACTGGGTCAGTGTGTCTCATGTCCTCTCAGCATATTCCAGTGTGGCTGCATCATGTCCAGTGTGTTCCCTCAGCCACCACCAATATTCTCTCAGTATCTGCTGCTCTGCGTGATGGAATCTGGTTCAGTACAGATAGACTGGGAGCCTTCACTGCTGTCTCAGGACCGAGTGGTTGGCAGATGCCTGTGAAACCAGAGAATGGTCTCTATTATATCCACAACTGTCTCCCAGTAGCACCAGTGAAGGTTCATTATTCAGTGACAGCTGCCTTGAAGAAGAAATGCTCCAAAGGTCTAAGCACGACTGTGCCAAACGTTTCCTGTGGCACAGCAGATTGGGACACCCAGGAGACCCCTGGATGAAACGCCTGAGCAGTGAGCAACTGGTTACTGGCCTAGACACCTTGATGTCCCCCTGTGAAAAGTGTCCTAAGTACTGTGAAGCATGCATTGAGGGGAAGCATGCACGTCCCCATTTGGAGAAAGCTCTAGACCTGCTGAGAAACCCCTTGACAGAATCCACATTGACACTGTGGGTCCCATATCACCAGCAGCCATTACTGGGGAACGCTTTTGGGTAACTGTAACTGATGAGGCATCTGGGTGGAAGGCAGTGCTGCCAGTGAAGTCAAAAGATGTAATTGGAGCTGTTGTCAGAGACCTAATTCTGTATTGGCAAACTGAGAAGGAAACTACAGTGAAGTGCATCCGCAGTGACAGAGGGACAGAGTTCTTAAATGCCAAGTTCAAAGAATTTTGTGCATCCCAGGGCACTAAGCTAGAGACATCTGCCCCATATACCCCTCAGCAGAATGGAGTTGCTGAGAGAGCCAACAGAACCCTCAAGGAGCGCACCAGGACCCTCCTCAATTTTGCTGCAGCAAGCCCTGTTATGTGGAAGGAAGCCCTGGAGACAGCCTGCACCCTCCTAAACATGGGACCCAGCACAGGCAGGCCCCTATCTCCCTGCGAAATGTTCATGGGATATAAGCCGGATGTATCCTTGCTGCGCACATGGGGATGCCTTGCATTTGTGCACGTTCCTGACCAGCAGAGGGGAGCCTTTGCACCAAAGGCTGTGGCTGGGATGTTCACTGGTTACTCTCCAGTATCAAAGGCATATCGTATCTATATGGGAGGGGGGATCTGGAGAGAGAGCAGAGATGTTCAATTTGTGGAACACATTCGAGGAGCTACTCGGGTGGGAATGGCTGTTCTCCCTGACCAGCCTCAGCAGTTCTCGTACCCTGAAGACTTAGCAGAGCCATTGCACAGCAGCAACCCAGTGGTGCCATTGTCACAGCGCAGTATGCAGAATCAGACTGTCAGCAGCCCATGCTCCAGCAGTAGACCTGACAGCTCCTTCCCGGTACCCCCTGACCAGGCTGCAACTGAGCCTGATAGTCAGGGGAAGCCTTCTCAAGAGGAGGGCATTCTCAGTGTGTCTCCCGAAGCAAGCACGGGAGAGCAGCAGCCGGACCTGGATCAGTCCGGGGCTCTGGACGCTATTCAACGACTGGCGCGAGGAAGTGCGGACAAAGGACAACACCATCAGATATTAGAGCGAGTACAGCAATCACTGCGTAACACGCATCCGGCTACTACCATCCCGCCTCCGGACGGACTGTCGCGGGCTCAACGCTATGAGCAACGAACTGCGGCTCGAGACATCCTGCTGGCACAGGATAAGGGAGAGAGCTGTGAGCGAGAGGGGATGACTGAAGGTGACACAGAGTCACAGGGACCAGGGGAAGTGCAGGAATTGGGGCAGGACACCGAGAGACCTGCTTCACTTGTAAGAGATGAGAGGGGGGCAGTCTCTGATCAGACTGCAGATGGTCCAAGTGAGTTGAGCTGTATGGGTGGGACCTGCTCAGTGCCTGAGAGAAATGTTAGCGGTGAGAACTCTATCAGTGATGCCCAAGGACAATGTGGTGCCAGCCACGCAAGTGTGGGCCATGCATGGGAGTGTGCTGCTGGGCCTGCGCCCCAGCGCTCATGTCTAGTACGGAGCAGACAGAGAGAGAGAGAGACATGGGCACAGCAGCAAGATAGACCAAGAGCTCATGCAAGGCAGAATGGTACACATGTCTGTGAGAGTCCTGACGGGACTGCAAACCGTCAGCCATGTGAGAGTGTGTCTGAGGAGGTGAATCGGAAGCCAAGACAGTGTGAGAACTCCCCCAATTACAAGAGCTTTCCGAGAGGTACCTGTGTTTGGGAGGATGATGTGAGAGTGGCTGGCAGCAAGCTTGAGAGGGCAAGCTGTGAGTCTAAGAGAGAGAAGGAGCAGAGGGAGAGATCTGGATCTTTACCCACAGTCCCCACATGCAGTGCGGCGACATTCAGCGAAAGAGTAGTGGATGAGAGTGAGAGTAAGAGTAAGCAAGATCAGGGGAAGCACACTGGGGTGCGTTTTGGGAAGATTAGTGTGCCTTCAAGTCTAAAGGAGGCCCAGCAGTCCCCACAGTGGGAATACTGGAAGGCTGCAATGCAGGAGGAGCAAAACTCCTTAGATGCTCATGAGGTGATGGAGTTTGTTCCTAGACCTCGTGGGCACAAAGTAATCCCAGTTCACTGGATTTTCTCAGTGAAAATGGATGCTCATGGCAATGTCCTTAGGTTCAAGGCCAGGCTGGTGGCTCAAGGGTGTAGGCAAATTCCAGGAGTGGATGTGATGGAGGTATTTGCTCCCACCAGCAGTTATGGGTCTAGAAGAGCTTTACTGTCACTGGCTGCACAGGAGGGTCTTGAAATTCACCAGGTGGATGTCAAGACTGCGTTTTTAAATGGTGAATTAGAGGAGGAGGTCTATGTCACACAACCTCCTGGGTTTGAGAATGGGGATGGGAACACTGTGTGTCGCTTGAAGAAGGCACTGTATGGCCTGAAGCAAGCTCCAAGGGCATGGCATAAGACCCTTAATGAGAAGCTACATACCATGGGGTATGAGGTGTGCAAGAGTGATGCTGGGGTCTATGTGAAATGTTCTGTGGATGGAGGGAAATCCTTTGTGCTGATTTATGTTGATGATCTGTTGATAGTCTCGAAGGGCATGAGTGAGATTGAGAGAGTGAAAGGGTTGTTGAAGCAGGAGTTCACCATTCATGATCTAGGAGAGGTGAAAGATTTCTTGGGCTGCCAAGTGATGAGAGATAGAGAGAAAGGGTTGATTTCTTTGAGTTGCATACCAAAGATTGATGCCCTAGTTGAGAAATTTGGGCTGGATCTGGAGTCTGTGGGGCCTGACACCCCTATGACTAAGGATTTTGTGGCCACCCAGCGACCGATGTCCAAGGACAACAGTGCCAGCATTGGAGCTGGGAGTCCCTTACCACCAGGGCACAGATATTGTGAGCTGGTTGGGTCACTGTTGTACATTGCAAACACCACAAGGCCTGATATTTCCCAGGCTGTGGGAGTGCTTTCCAGGTACAGGATTACTCCCACCACTGCTCACTGGAATGAAGCCATCAGAGTGTTGAAGTATCTGATGGCTACCAGGGATCTTGTGTTAGTACTTGGGGGGAAGGACACAGAGCTGGAGGGCTTTGTGGATGCAGATTATGGTGGTGATCAGGATCACAGGTTCTCCACTACTGGTTACGTAATTCGTGTGTTTGGAGGAGCTGTAGTTTGGGGAAGCAAGAAGCAGTCTGCAGTGGCCACATCCACTGTAGAGGCTGAGTTTATGGCGGCAAGTGCAGCTGTCAAAGAGGCAAATTGGATGAAGGGATTCCTGGAAGAAATTGGTATTTCTCCTTGGATTGTGAAGATCCACTGTGATAATCAGGGATGCATCAATCATCTCAGAAATCCAGTGTTCTCAAAACATACCAAGCACATTGCAATCAGCTTTCATTTTGCTCGGGAGGCTATTGCATTGGGACAGGTGGATGTGAAATACGTTCCTTCTGCTAGGAATGTGGCAGATATATTTACCAAGCCGTTGACAAGGCAGGTATTTCAGGGCCATCGTGAGGCTCTAGGACTAGCCAAGTTTTTGTGAGGAAAAGTCAAGGGGAAGTGTTATAATAGTGAAGGAACAGATTAGTGACTTTCCCTCAGAAGAGTAATAGTGGCTAGGCTTCCCTATAGCAATCAATGTGAACAATCTTAGAGGTAGAGTAATGGATGGCAGAACTCTAGAGTTCTGCCATAATTGCTCTGGACCGATTCCATTTTGGAGAGAGAGAGTAATGCAATTTGACGCGTCCTTGCGAGAAAGGATATAGGCAGCAGGCATGAAGGGCAAGGCACTTGTTTGGGACTGAAAGAGCACTCCGGGTGCTTATCTCTGATCAGTTGCCACAAGTGCCAACACATAGTCGGGCTCTGCTTGCTCTCCGACACACAGCAAGAGACCCGACCGAGCTTAACACCCTTCGTGCCGGGACATACAGGTGAAGTGCTGCATCTTAGTGTAACTTGCATGGACAAATTGATTAGGAAGAGGTCTAGATAAGAGTATTAGAATGTTGCTAATGCTTGGCTCATCGAACAATGGTAATGCGAACTATCTGTCAATGCTTAGAAGAGGTAGTTTGAATTCCTTGGCGTTGAGAGAGAGCAAGAAGCAATGTAATGACTTGTTTGGGACTGAAAGAGCACTCCGGGTGCTTATCTCTGATCAGTTGCCACAAGTGCCAACACATAGTCGGGCTCTGCTTGCTCTCCGACACACAGCAAGAGACCCGACCGAGCTTAACACCCTTCGTGCCGGGACATACAGGGAACATTACGCCCAGAATTGTTCAGTTGTCATACGTTTAGTTCTTAGACGTGAATGCTTAGATTCACTTACTTGTAACAGACATTCAATGGAGTTATATCTTCAAGCAAGCTTGCTAATAAAGCAAGCTTGCTATGTCTCGCCTGCACATCCTCTTGTTCGGCATGCTTGCTTAACTGCGTTCATAGCTTTCCGCATGCCACTTACACCGGTGATTGTGTGTATGTCGAATGACATCCTTCATCTGTGAATAGTAAGGACATCGGCTTTGGGTTGCAGATCTCACACTCTGATCATCAAAACGGCACTTATGGCCGTGATCAAAAACATGACCGGCAGAGCCCCGACTTACCACGTATAGCAATTGCTTCCACAGAAGTTTCTCACAACAAGTGAGAGAGAAAGAAAGTTATTCACATGAGTCCATTCAGGAGTCGGCTTAACAAGCCAAAGAGATCGAATGACTGCCTGGTGGTCCGGGTTCTCTGGCTATCTGTACTCAGATCAGCGCGTGGGAAACGCGCTGTCCAGCACTGCTACTGGCCTTTTTCACGAACATTAGGACATGCTCAGGGTTCCTATCCACAGAATTTGGACCCTTATCCTACAGTAACACATTTATTAACTCTAGATGCATGTCTTCCAGCCACTAAAGGCTGGAAGGTATTTACAGCCATAGAATAAATATCTCTCAATGCATTAATACTCATAGATTGATCGTTCATAGCCATTGTCAAGATGTCTTTACCTTGAGTTAACTGCTTGGTTAACTTACAGCTAATTATTACATGTGATTGTACCTTCACACACGCACGCACGCACGCACGTGCACGCACGCACGCACGTTAATTAACATGACATAATGAAGTACAAAACCCAACAATCTTCCCCTTGCTTCACATGTCAGTTAATTAAAAGCAGGTCCTGACCCAATTTAGCCCTATGCTTCTTAAATGCAGCAGATGCCAGTGGTTTGGTAAACATATCTGCTACATTTTCAGATGTAGCAACATAGACAGGGTCAATCTGCCCCCAAGCCACTTTCTCACGTGCATAATGATAGCTGATGCTGATATGCTTAGTGAACTTTGACACTATGTGATTTTTCAAGTGCTGTATAGCCCCTTGATTGTCACAGAATAGCTTGACAGTCTTCACTGTGACTCCAAGCTCTTCCAGCATACCACCCATCCACATTACCTCCTTTACTGCCGCAGCAGTCGCAACAAATTCAGCTTCCACAATAGATGTAGACACTGAAGATTGCTTCTTGCTGCACCAAGACACTGCTGACCCGTTTAGAAGAAGAACAAACCCTGTGGTTGATTTTCTTCCATCCAAGTCACCAGCAAAATCTGCATCCACGTATCCCACCAACTCATTGTCACCAGAGTTAGTGTACGTTATGCCCATTTCCTTAGTGCAATTTAAGTACCTCAGTACTCTTATAGCACCATTCCAATGCGCTGTCGTAGGTTGCCCCCTGAACCGACTCAAAACCCCCACAGCCTGAGCTATGTCAGGCCTAGTTGTGGTAGCTAGGTATTGTAGTGATCCCACGAGCTCCAGATACCTGTGACCCTCTGGCAATGGTGTGCCTGCTCCTACCTGCTCACCACCAGCCCCCAAGGGTGGCTCTGGATTTTGTGAAGTGACAAACCCATGCGCCATTGGAGTATCAACATCCCTGCCTTGTGCAGGAAGTCCATACTCCTCCACCAGCCTCTCAATTTTTAATACGTTAGTCATCTTGAGGCTCCCAGTGGTCTCATCTTTGGTGATTTCACATCCCAGAAATGATTTAATCTCACCAAGATCATGAATAGAGAAACTACAAGTGAGCTTAGATTTGACTTGCTCAATGGTTTCCCCTTCCTTGCATACAATCAACAAGTCATCAACATAAGTCAGCAAGTAAACATGTGACTCATAGGATTCCTTGTTGACAAACAGTGATGAATCGCTTTTGCAGGCAGTAAAGCCAAACTTGCTAAGCTCTTCAACAAGGCGCTTATGCCACGCGCGTGGGGCCTGCTTCAGGCCATACAATGATTTCAGAAGCTTACATACTCTACTCGAATCACCATTAGAGAAACAGGGGGGTTGAGTTACATAAACTTCCTCGTCTAAGGACCCATTAAGAAAGGCAGTTTTAATATCTACCTGATGTACCTTCCATCCCTTAGCGTTTGCCAGATTCAGAAGCACACGCCTGGATGAGTGTGTACTGACAGGAGCAAAAGTCTCAAAATAATCCACCCCTGGTCTTTGTTTGCATCCTTGTGCCACAAGCCTCGCCTTGAACCTGATTACATCCCCAAAACCATCAGTTTTAATTGCATAAACCCACTTCAGTGGGATCACCTTGGCATGGGAAGGCTTGTGACAGTATTCAAATGTCTCATGAGACTCAATTGAGTCCATTTCCTCATTCATAGCCTCCTTCCAATATACCCATTGAGGTGAATTCCTCGCCTCAAACCAATCGTTAGGGATTTTTACATTCCTAGAGGACAGGACCTCCTTCTCCTTTGCACCATTTTGGTTAGGTGATGTGACCCTTGTTGCTCCTGCTATCGCATCGTCTTTGACAAAGTAAGATCCAGGTATATACTTATCAGGTTGAGCAAGTGTCTCTCTAAGATCATACCTACTCATCCCACCTCTTACCCTAACCTGCGCCTCATCCCCACTGTCAGACTCCTGTGATGAGCGGTCCTGATCCGAGTCACTACCGGGATCATTTTCACCATCTCCTGGCTGTTCCTGCTCATCCCCAGGGCCCATTGACTCTTCCCCTGAGACGCCTAGACCATGTGTATCCCTGTTCCCACTCTCTTCCGCCTGAGCTTGTTGCCTTAGTACTTCATTGAGTCTCTGCAACACTTCTAGGTTAGCTGGTAGGATTTGGTCTTCTCCCCTTCCAGCTTCCCTGTTCATGTCCACTGCCTCAGCAATGTCAACTGGGACAAAATCCCAGTCCTCTTAGTCTGCAGAGCTTGGCACCTGATCACAGTTTACATCACGTGGGAAATCAGGGGGCAGTTGGGTATCTGTAGAGAGAGTGTGGATACCCAATTTGTCTTCAAAAAATTTCACATTTTTTGACACCTTGATCTTATCCCCAACCAGCACTCTATATGCCTTAGATGCTGGTTCGTACCCGACAAACATTCCTGCCTCTGATCTAGGAGAAAAGGCAGACAGATCCTTGTCAGGCGTTTTGATGTATGCCAGACAGCCAAATACCCTCAAGTAATGAACAGCAGGCTTCCTGCCAAATAATAGTTCATAAGGGGTAGCAGTCTTCCCCTTAATTGCCCTGAGGTTTAGTAACCTAACAGCAGTAGGCAGCGCTTCGGTCCACAAGCTTTGTGGAGCCTTAGCCTGTAGCAGCAACATTCTAACCTTCTCTTTCAAGGAACGGTTAAAGCGTTCGGCCCGGCCATTTTGTTGCGGGGTATAAGGGGCAGACGTCTCGTGTCTTATCCCCTTTGACTGAAAGAACTCACGCAAATCTGAGTTTACAAACTCAGTCCCTCTATCAGTCCTGACAACTTTTACAGTATGGCCAGTCTGATTTTCTAAGTACAGGAGAATTGCTCTAACAGCATCACCCACCTGAGACTTCAGGACCAATGCCCTTGCAACACCCGCCTTTGAGAAATCATCCAGCATGGTGAGCATGTATCTCTCTCCTTCAGCACCCGGTACAGGCAGTTCACCCACAATATCCATGTGGACAATCTCTAATCGCTCTGTAGCCGTTGCCGGAGAGCGTGGGTAGCTCTCTCTAGTCTGCTTCCCCAGAACATAAACCTCACAATGTGAGTGACCATGATTGCAAGGTGATAATGACGTCTCAATGCCTTTCACCATATCTTCGGTTTGCAAGCGTTCCATGTTTTTACTGCTAGGGTATCCTAGTCTTGCATGCCATAAGTCGTACTCTGAACACTTGTGTGCAATGCCAGCAACATGGGGCAACTTTACTGACTGACATATCACTGAGCAGAAGTATAGTCCTCTTTCTTTTGTCACTTCTACTTGAAACGATGACTTCTGACAGCAAACATGTGTGACTTCTCCTAGTGGATTTGTTGAAAAATTTAAACCATCAACAACTCCAGCAGACACTGACATTAAATTTTCCAATGCAGTTGGAACAAGTTCAACATCTCTCAATATGCATGTATTTCCCTGCTGATCCACCAAGCACACAGTCCCACATGCCTTACGCTGCGCCACGTGTTCGCCAGTGGCTAGATTTAAACCCTTTGGAATTGGATACCAGTGAACATTATGCATCAGACGTACATCATTACACACATGTGTGGAGGCCCCAGAATCTATCACCCACTGTGAGGACAATTCACCTGAGTCAGAGGAGTATGTAGTTGCCATTCCTCCTACAGGATTTTGAGGTCGCCCTCTGCCAGCCAGGATTGCAGCCCTTCTGGCGCAATCATCTTTGTACTTCTGACAATTCAGCCTGATGTGACCCTCCTCTAAGCAGAACCAGCACCCATGAAAGTTGGTAGGCACGTCATGGGGCATGCCCCTGGGTCTATTGCCATCAAACCCAGGTGCATTCTTTGGTCTAGGGGGACCAGAGGGAACAAGATTTGCAGAAGCAGAGGGAGCTTTCTCCTGATCAATGCCCAGAAACTTGGCACATGCACTGATACGAGATACAACCTCATCCTCATCTTTCCCCACACATGAATCATACAAATGGGACTGACTGTGGGTAAAGGCCTTGGGAAGACAGCTAACTATACCCATGGCAAGGCGCTCCTCATCAACAGGGTGTTTGTTAGCCCTCAAACCTCTAGCCAGCTTTTACTTCATGGCCACAAATGCCATGTAAGTCTGGGCATCCTCAATTTTACCCGAGTCAAGCAGAAAGGCCCATTTTGACATGAGCTTCTGGTTCTTTCCGCCTGTGAACTTGCCTTTCAGCCAGTCATACGCCTCCTTGGCTGAAGGCTTGTCCAGAGCTGCATCAACCCACTCATCTGGAATTTTTTCAGTAACTAGGCTCTTAGCCAAAGCATCACCTGGTGTGTCAGGATGTTCCTCATCCAAACACACCTTGATTTTCTTGCTACTAGCAACATTCTCTACATCCTTCATCCATCTGAAACCATTTATGCATAACACATCAAGTGATTGGGCCAACTTCTGTGTGTTATAAACTGGGTTTAGTGGGTCTCCTGTGCTGCCTGATACAACAGCTGCAGTAACACCTGTACCAGTTGCTCCACCAGGAGCAGATGCACCAGCTGACCCACTCATGAAGGCAATCTGTGATCAAATTCAGCAGCTAATGACTTAAGGATCTCAATTACAATTAACAAGCGATACAGCGATGTATTCAAGGGACGTTCAATGCCAGAGTTTGACAGCTCTTCAACTTCTTTATGCAGTGAACCAACCCAATACGTGTGCTGTACAAAATTCAATTCCCAGAACTTTCAAGCTTAGTCAACCAACGGTTCCCTAAACGGTCGATAGGGATACTTTACTTCACTTCCAATGCGTACGTTTGTTTGTGTTTATTTCCAGGCAAGTCCAATGTCACAATATCGTTCAAATAGATAACAGGATCGATGGCCGATGCAACTTGCACTAACGGGACTTTCCCAACAAAATACTTTTCGCACGCGTCACAGTAGAAGCATCCTCTGCGGAGATGTTCAACGTCAAAGAGGGTGGCGTTCGCTCGCTGCGCCTCTAAGCGTCGAGACCCCATGGATGTGGGCCCAGTACCATTGTGATCTGCAAAGATCCAAAGGTGTTATATTAATCATAAATGATGACTATACTCACAAGTATATCATCCATGTACTTAATCAGTTTGACCAAGACATACATAGTCGACAGCGTCAAACTGATGAACAATTCACGTATAGCAATTGCTTCCACAGAAGTTTCTCACAACAAGTGAGAGAGAAAGAAAGCAATTCACATGAGTCCATTCAGGAGTCGGCTTAACAAGCCAAAGAGATCGAATGACTTACAAACTACTGTCGAACGAACACACACACTAAATAGTCTTACCTGCAAAGATCCAAAGGTGTTATATTAATCATCAATGATGACTATACTCACAAGTATATCATCCTGTGAACACACTAACACCTTTAGTTCATTGCATATGATGAACCTTATCTATAAGCACCCCTCAGCCGTCACATAGCTGACTTACCATTTACTTAATCAGTTTGACCAAGACATACATAGTCGACAGCGTCAAACTGATGAACAATTCTGCAACATTCACATACCCATATTAGTCTCTGATCATCAAAACGGCACTAATGGCCGTGATCAAAAACATGACCGGCAGAGCCCCGACTTACCACGTATAGCAATTGCTTCCACAGAAGTTTCTCACAACAAGTGAGAGAGAAAGAAAGTTATTCACATGAGTCCATTCAGGAGTCGGCTTAACAAGCCAAAGAGATCGAATGACTGCCTGGTGGTCCGGGTTCTCTGGCTATCTGTACTCAGATCAGCGCGTGGGAAACGCGCTGTCCAGCACTGCTACTGGCCTTTTTCACGAACATTAGGACATGCTCAGGGTTCCTATCCACAGAATTTGGACCCTTATCCTACAGTAACACATTTATTAACTCTAGATGCATGTCTTCCAGCCACTAAAGGCTGGAAGGTATTTACAGCCATAGAATAAATATCTCTCAATGCATTAATACTCATAGATTGATCGTTCATAGCCATTGTCAAGATGTCTTTACCTTGAGTTAACTGCTTGGTTAACTTACGGCTAATTATTACATGTGATTGTACCTTCACACACGCACGCACGCACGTGCACGCACGCACGCACGTTAATTAACATGACATAATGAAGTACAAAACCCAACAGGAAGAGATTTGGATGAGACAGTGAGACAGTTCGTGGTGTGAACGGAGAGAGTGATTGATTCACAGGCTCGCCCTTAATCCCATCCAGGGTCGGATGTACACCGTACTGCCACGGACGTATAGTCGGGCAACCGAGCGACTACCTGAGCGAGGTTGTACCGTGAATCTAGATCACATGGCAAGTCATAGAGCAATGCCAAGGACCATACTAGAGCATTATACCCTAGGAAATGCTACATGCCCTCCCCCTTGGCATAAGCTATGAGATGGTGTTTATGGCAATGGGGCCACAAACGTAAGACAGGGGTATCACGAACCCTGCTTACTGTAACTATAGATAATCACACCTCCTATAGTTACCAAACCAGCAAGTCAGAGGATGAAGTCCACAAAGCAATTTAGCACGACAAAGACGAGGGACTCATCTGCTCAATGCTCGAATACCTTAACATTCTAAGGACTATCGTCTGCAAGGCGGATCCTCTAACTTAGGGGACGAACTCTCTAGACAGCACTCACAATAGTGATGAAACAATTAGGTTGAGTCATTAGACTAGCACTTGTCCAAACCCTAGGTCCAGTTACCCGGCACTGCAGTGTAACCTTCGCTTGAGGTGGCTTTCCAGCACAGGCATAAGGCATATTGTCTAGAGCAGCAAGCCATACACAGCTAACTACCACATAGTGTATCTCATGGGTAAGATACTAAAGCAAGTCATGCAGACACGGAACTACAATTTGCAGCTACACTGCCACAGCAAGTGCATCACAAAATGGAGCCGTGGGTCAAGGAAACATAACCCATGCAAAGCATATAAATAAGAGACATGCATGCAACCCAATTCATGATCCCTCTCGCTCCCAGACCCTCCCACCCTCCCTCCCTCCCAGATCCAAGCTGGCTGGCGAAGTCCAAGGGTCATCAGCCGCAAATGGCCGGAAAAGTCTCAAGGCCGCAAGTGGCTCAACAAGGGATGCCCGCAAGTGGGACTTAAGAAAGGACTGGGGCAGCTGCCACGTCGTCTGCCAAGTGGCAAACATGGGCAAGGGGCTCCCAAGTGTTCTCAGTCTCATCATAGCCCATCCATTTGACCAAGTACCGCCAAGACTTTCCAACTCTCTTTTTAGCAATGATGGCCTCAACTTCATAAACGCCCCCTCGCTTATCTGCATACAAAGGAGGAGGTGAAGTAACGGTCACTGGTGAAGATGAAGACACATAAGGCTTCAGCTGGGAAACATGAAACACAGGATGAATGTTCACAGTCTCAGGCTAGATAAGTCTAAAAGCACGAGTACCAACTGTTGCAGCAATAGCAAAGGGCCCAAAATACTTAGCTGATAGTTTTGACGAGAGCCCAGGTGAAAGCTGGTTCTTCCTTGCAGCCAGCAACACCTGGTCCCCCACCTTGAAAGGGTGGTCTCGTCTCTTTCTATCTGCGTAAGACTTCTGCCGTTGCTGTGCAGAGGCAAGATTAGACTTGGCACTTTTCAAGGCAGTCTGCAGCCCCTCAACCCACTCAGACACAGCAGGATTTGCAGAACGTGAAGGAACAGCAGAAGACAAGGGAGTAAGGGGATGGCGCCCGTGATTCAGGAAGAAGGGTGTCTGCAGTGTGGAAGCCTGGAGAGAGTTATTGTAAGCAAACTCCACCATGCTTAAATACTTGCACCAGTCATCCTGTCTCGGCCCCACAAACCCTCTTAACATGTCTTCCATGGTCCGATTCATTCTCTCTGTCTGTCTGAGGGTGGTAAGCAGTAGACATAGCAATCTTAGTACCCAATAATTTAACAAAGGCCTTCCAAAAATGGCTAGTGAACCTCGGATCTCTATCACTCACAATGGAGGTAGGCATTCCAAATCTCACAAAGACCCTGTCTATAAATAGTTGTGCAAGTTGAGGTGCAGTGATGGTTTTAGTGCATGCAGCCAAGACACACTGTCACGGACCGATCGGCAAAGGTCCCAAACCCCGACTGCCACGAACCTTACATAATGGGGCTCCACCTCTCGCCCAAGGTCTCTATAACTCTAAACCCAAGCCTTTAGGTGCCTAGACTATCCTAACACCTCTCTATCTTGTCCAATCTCTGCCCGCACAGCAGCACCACCGGTGCGCTACTGCACGTGTAACGCCGTTATGCGTCACGAGGTTCACCCGATCGTTGAACCCCTGTTACATCCTCCCCCTCCTATCTTGGACGTCCCGGCCAAGTAGGTAAGGAGACTAACCTAACCACCCAAGGCTTTAGGTTTTGGAGCTTTAGAGACCGAGAGTCGCTAGTCCGGCGTCCCCAGCCCCAGCCGGACCCCTTGTCCTGTCCATTCCTTACATATCCAGTCCAGTCCGTGTATGTTCCTACATGTCCAGTCCTGTCCTTTACGCGAACCCGGGAACCGATACGACAACTAGTCCGGTCCTTTCCACTGGTCCTTTCCACATCACGATACATCAGGGTAAACACAAGTCGCGACACTCTACACATGTGTCCTGTCCAGGGTGAGCGGTTAGCACCGCACGCACCCGAGAGGGGCCACGCGCCTCACTCTCGTCCGTTCCCATGTCCGTTCCACTCCTAAGGTCTACCCATACTGGAGTACCCCCAAGGTGCACTCTGGTTGCCACGTCCAGAGCTTCCCACAAAAGGAGCACCAAGGGGCCGACCCGACCTGCCAGGGCGTCAAGCACGCCTAGCACGCTTGCGTTGAGATGTAGCTTCCGTTCCTGTCCGTTTAGCTTCCGACCCACGCCCCGTGGTTAGACTCCAGTACTGCTGTACCGCCTCTCGAGAATGCACTAAGTTTTCCTCAGGTTCCCAGGTATTATGGATGCTCTCATAGCCGGACCACATAATAAGATACTCGCGCACTACTTTCTTGCCCCTAAGTTTCCGCTCTCTATGTGCAAGCACTGCCTCCACCTCATATTCTAGCTCACCATCTATGATTTCAGGAGGAGGTGGGGGTTGCACGCTTCCGTCAGTTTTATACGGTTTGAGAAGGGAAACATGGAATACGTCGTGCATGCGCATATGCGTAGGTAGCAGCAACTTGTATGCTACCGGGGAAATAACCCGGGTGACCGGAAAGGGGCCAATGTACCTTGGCAACAATTTCTTAGTCCGGGAATGTTTGAACTTAATATTCTTTGACGAAAGCAGGACTTGTTGACCTACTTCAAAGCCTGGTAGGTCCCGCCGCCTTTTATCGGCGTACGCCTTCTGTCTTTCTTGGGCTGCCTTAAGGCAAGTCCTGGCCCGTTCTAAGTCCCACCGCATACGTCTGACAAACTCAGCCGCAGCTGGAACATATTCTTGCTCGATACCACGACCAAGAACAGGTGCATCATAGATTTCTTGAAAAGGGATCACAGGGTCCTGCCCAAAAGTTAAGCGAAACGGAGTAGTATTGATAGATTGATTGTAAGTGTTATTATATGCAAACTCGGCCTCACACAAATGCTTATCCCAATCAGTCTGTCTCCCCCCCACATAGTGCCGAAGGTAATCTTCCAAGATTCTGTTGATGCGTTCAGTCTGGCCGTCGCTCTGGGGGTGGAAAGCAGTAGACAAGGCGGACCGGCACCCCGTGAGCCTAAACAACTCTTGACAGAACTTGCCCACCCAACGTGGGTCTCTATCTGAAACTATCTCACGGGGAAAGCCATGTAAAGTGAAGACACGCGTGCGCAATAGTTGGGCAATGTCAGCGGCGTCGGCCTCCTGTGACGTCGGCGCAAAATGGGCAAATTTAGATAATCTATCAACCCCAACCCAAATTGCATTGCACCCAGATTTGGTCTTAGGTAATCCCGTGATGAGATCCATGGACATGGACTCCCATTTTCGAGAAGGGATTTCTAAGGGGTGTAACAACCCTACAGGTAAGCCTGAAAAAGGTTTTACTCTTTGGCACGAGTCGCAATGCGCTACATAGTCGGTTACATCTGCATTTACCCCTGGCCACCACCAAGATCTGGCGACCAGCTCGATTGTCCTGTCCCGCCCTTGGTGACCCACTATTGGGGGTCCATGAAGGTTTTCAAGTATTTCCCTACGGAGGTTCCTTTCCGCCCCGTCCACTGAAACGTAATGCGAGGGCACATACAAACGCGAGTTTTTATACCAGAACCCGTTCCGGTGGGCCAATTTCCGACGGTTTTGTTTACGCGAGAGCCATCCATCAACTAAATAAGCATCCTTGAGAACCCGCACCCATGCTTCCATTCCTTCCAGTTGCGAGGGTAGGGAGTGAGAGTCTGCAGCCTCCCCTGCCCCCATCATATCCGCTTCGACAAGGAGAGAGTGCTCCCCCAGATGTTCACCCGACACGTTGGCCACGGCCAGGTTAGGACATCTTGAAAGTGGGTCTGCTGGGTTGCCAACCCCAGGTGACCATTCCCACTTAATGTCAAATTGTTGCAGATATTCGGCCCACCGCGCCCTTCTGGGTGAAAGGAGAGATTGGGTTTGTAAAAAGCTGTTAGCCTTATGGTCAGTGACAACAACAAATGAGGTGCCTAGGACATAGCAGCGCCACTCTTTCAAAGCATATAAGACTCCTAAAAGTTCTTTTTCAGTTGTGCTATATCGCGTCTCAGCTGAATTGAATTTTTTACTGAAATAAGCGACCGGCTTTTGGTCTTGTAATAAAACTGCACCAACTCCTATGTCACTAGCATCGGTAACGACACGGTACGGCTTTTGTGGATTTGGCAATACCAAGGTGGGAGCATTGACTAAGGCATTTTTGAGACTATCAAAAGAATGTTGCTCGGTGTTGCCCCAAATCCATGGAGTCTTGCCAGTTAGATGGGTAAGTGGGGCAGCTATCGTACTATAGTTTTTGACAAACTTGCGGAAGTAGTTGGCTAGCCCCAGAAATTGCCGTACGTGCGTCGCCGTAGTGGGAGTTGGCCAGTCCTTGATAGCTTTAACTTTAGCCGGATCCACTTTCAGCCCGTCCCGTCCAACAACATGTCCCAAGTAACACAACTATGACGTTAGGAAGTCACATTTGGATAACTTAGCATACAGTTTCTGTTCCCGGAGCCGCTCGAGCACACGTGCCAAATGTTGGTAATGATCCTCTA
This sequence comes from Botryococcus braunii, assembly GCA_002005505.1. NCBI lineage: Eukaryota > Viridiplantae > Chlorophyta > Trebouxiophyceae > Botryococcus > Botryococcus braunii. Next base: position 85,948 of record MVGU01001454.1, on the reverse strand, counting down.
AGGATCGACTGTGGATTAACAAGTCATCTAGATAAATAACGACGAAGCCTTCACGAATAAAGTCGTGAAATATTGAATTCATCAACCTTTGAAAAGTTGACGGAGCATTCGTTAGCCCAAAGGGCATAACCAAAAACTCATAGGACCCAAAAGGTGTCCTAAATGCTGTTTTGGGTACATCCGCCTCATGCAGTCGTACTTGGTGGTAACCCGACAACAGGTCAAACGAACTGAAATATCGTGAGCCTTGTAGTTTATCTAGCAAATCGTCAATTCTTGGTAATGGATATTTGTCTTTCCTTGTGAGATTATTGACCGCTCGATAGTCGATGACCATACGGAAAGAACCATCCTTTTTTCTAACAAACAGAATTGGGCTGCCATAAGGAGAGGAACTAGGCCTAATGAACCCTTGGGTTAAGAGTTCTTCGACGTGCCGCCTACATTCTTTGACTTCAGGTTCAGCAAGCCTATAGGTGGGTCGGCACGGGGGTACATGGCCTGGTTCCATTGGTATAGTGTGAGCTACCCCCCTATCTGGTGGCAACTCTGGCAGCTTATCTGGGAAAACATCTAGAAACTGCAACAGAAGTTCTCGCAGCTCCTTTGGTTTGCCAGTCATACTACCAATTGCATCCCGAGAGTTTAGGTTAAGGTCGGTGGCTTCATCTGTATCCCATGGGGGAGGTTCTTCTTTCATGGTAGCCGAGGCCACTTTCCCCAATACAATCTCCTCCCATGACTGGTCCCTTCCATTCCCCATTGTCCCCTCCTTTGTCTCCTCTCGCACGACTCCCCAAAACATTTGAGCACCCTTCCGTAAAGCCCTGTTTGCACTTATTGCTGAAATAATCTTAGTATGATTTATTAGGCTTGTCTCGGGCACAATCGCATTATTTCGGAGAGTTATGTAGTGAGGGAAGTGTGCCGGCTTCAAATGCAAGGCATTTTGCGCGTAGTCTATGAATGCGCCCCGGTCTTTCAAGAAATCATTTCCTAAAATGACATCTATACCATCCAAGAGCCTGTCACAGACTATGAATTTCCTTTGTTCAACGTAAGTTCTTGACAAATGCAACCTTAAAGAAACAGTGCCGGCAGAGGTCATTGTTTGGCCATCTGCCAATTGGACAGACACCGGAGTGTTCACCGGCCGAAGGCCTAAGGTGTTCACAAAAGACCTGCGCACAAATGTGTGGGTTGCCCCGGTATCTATCAGAGCGACTCCACTGACCCCCCCACACCTGATATTGAAGATGAAGGCAAGGTCTGGATGTGCTAGGGCCTGACAAAATGATATGCAATGTTGGGGAGGTGCATAGTAAACGACATAGGAATAGGGAATATTCCTATCTTTTTTCCCTTGCAGGAGCACACGCATGCCCTTCAAAAAGGGAAAAATGGTCGCACTTTTGGCAACTTTTGCCCCTAAGACAAAGCAAGCATGCATTTGAGGTGTCCCAAGTTGGTCTTGCCGAAAGCGTGATAATGTTTGTTCAACTTCCCCCCGTTTAACAACAACAAACTGTGGTAAGTGTGTACCATCGGGCTGAACTTCCAAAGAAGTGCTACAAGAAAATAAACAATCTAAAAGCTGTCCCGCTTGCTGTTTTAAAGAAGAATAAAAATTAGGATAAGGAGAAAATGTGGTGAGGTATTGTACCATGTTCATGTTCTAGCCCGTCCCCGCCCTCTTCCGTAGCCCCGTCCTCGTCCCCGGCCTCGTCCGCGCCCGCGCCCAGTCCTACCAGCTGGTCCAGTCCCGCCCGTTCCCACCCCACCATATGCTTGGCCCCTATTCACCATCTCTGCAAACTGTGCAGGGATGACAGGAAGTGGAACTCCCCGAGCCCGCCGGTCCCTCACAATCTGTTGAGCAATGTGCAACTGAAAAGCAGTGAGGGGGATCTCAGGGTGTTCAGCCATTTGTTTGAAAGGGCACACCCACGCCTCATGACCCATGCTCTGACACGAGAAACACTGCCTCTCGGGGTTGAACCCAGTGCGGCGATCTACCCGCATTGAGGGTGGTACCCCATCCCTACGGGGATACAGGGAAGGCCCACCTGCCATGGAGGCTAATGGACCTGCTTGAGGGTAGACTGGGGCCATGGCCATGGGAGCCGCAGCATACGTTGAGGCTTGTTGATAACCATAGCCATAGTTGTATCCTGTCCATGTCCCGTCCGGGGTGGCTGTGGGGTAGGCATATTCGACGGCAGTGGTGGCTGCCACACTAGGGCCCCCAAGACGTTGTCTTTTCCCCTGCGCCGTGCCTCCCACGGCAGCATCATACTTTGTTAGTGCACTGATCAATGCATCTATGTCTTGGTAAGGAGCCCCAGTGGTGGGGTCAAGGACAGCCACCTTTTTTAAGTCGTCGCGCAACCCCTTTCTAAAGCGATGAATTTTCTCCCCCCCAGACAGCTCTCCCCCCACTTCCACCTCTGAAAGCAGTGTTGTGAACCTTTCGACATAACGTTCTAGGGTATCAGAACCCTGAAAAACCCCATCCAACTTGTCCCTTGCCTTGGTGATTTTATCACTATTGTCATAGACACTGCCCAGAAGTTGTCCAAAGATTTCAAGAGTCAGGGCTGTACCTGGGTTTGTTCTAAGGTAATTGGCTTTCTTAGCCAGCCATACCTTTTTCACGGACTTCCCCAGGCACCGCACCGCGTAATCCACTCGCTTGTCAAGTGGGAGATTAGTAAGCACACAATACGAACGCACATCCTCTAAAAATTGCTCCAAATCATCCTTTCGGCCCTCAAATTTGTCAGGCATATGCGTACGAATTACGGGAGTGTGATACAGTAGAAACGGCCAAAGGATGCGAAAACAATGGTTACAAGTTGTTTGGGCTCCACCTCAGTACCCGTCCAGTCCGGCCCGGTCCTTCCTCTGCCAAAGCCTTATTCTATCCTGTTCTAAGTGTGTCCCTGTCTCCATCGCCAATGCGCCTTGTCAAGTAAGGGTCACTCCCTTGGCGCGTGAAGTAGCCACTTCTTGGCGTGGAGGAACATAACTCACGAAGGGACCTTTATGGAGGTCCAAATCCTCGTGGTCCGGTCATTTTCCTATAACACGCGACTTTTCCTGTTACACCCTCCCCCCCTTAGCTTGGACGTCACGGCCAAGAGGGAGACTCACTCTAAACAACTACACTACGCACCTAACACACTTGGCAGAGGTACGGTCCTGTCACGTCCTGTCCGCGGGTACTAGTCTGGCGTCCCCAGCCCAAGCCAGACCCCTGTCCTGTCTTGTCCAGCCCTGTCCGTATAACAATGTAAAATCTGTCCCGTCCATACATAAATTCGCCCGTCCTGTCCAATAGGAATTCTTCCCAACGGCAGTGGGGCCACCCATCTGCGTCGGGCGTTACGCTACAGCGCGAGCTAGCACGGATGTCGCGACATTACATGCTTGACGTCCGAAACCTGACAAGGGTGAGCAGTCAGCACCGCACGCACCCGAGGTAGACGACACCCTACCTCGACGAGTCCTGTCCAGGGTGAGCGGTCATCACCGCACGCACCCGAGGTAGACATTCTACCCCGCTTACGTCCTATTCATCCGAGTGCGCTCTAGTACTGGGATACCCCCAGGGTACACTCTAAGGGCCAAGCTTAGAGCTTCCAAGGTGGCCCAAGGACGTACCGAGGGGCCGACCCGACCTGCCAGAGCACTAAGCGCGCCTAGCGCGCTTCCGCTGCTTCTCAGCATTTTTACCACGTCCTTTACGTTTCTTGTCCACCTTTTCTTTTTGTTCCGGCCTGTGCTCCGTGGTTAAATCCCAGTACCGCTGTAACGCCTCCCTGGCGTGTTCTAAGTTATCCTCTGGCTCCCAAGTATTATGAATATCCTGATACCCGGTCCACTTTACAAGATATTCTCGCGCAGTTTTTCGACCTCGTAACTTTCGTTCCCTATGAGCTAGCACAGCCTCGACCTCATACTCCTCTTCTCCATCAATAATCTCAGGTAGAGGAGGAGGTTGTACCGTCCCACCTTCCTTATAAGGCTTAAGCATAGAAACATGGAAGACATCATGAACCCTCAGAGTTTTTGGAAGCCTAATTCTGAAAGCTACCGATGATACCTCCTGGACGATGGGAAAAGGCCCAATAAACCGAGGTAAGAGTTTTCTTGTCCGAGTATGCTTGAATTTCAGATTCTTTGTTGAGAGGAGGACAGGTTGGCCTATTTTTAAAATAGGAGCATCTTTTCTCCTCGCGTCCGCATATGCCTTCATGCGGTCCTGCGCAGCTTTGAGACATGTCCGCGCTCTTTCTAGATCCCATCTCATCCTTCGTACAAACTCTGCTGCTGCCGGTACATACTCACGTACAGAAGATGTCACACCTTCATAGACTTCCTGGAAGGGAATCGTGGGATCCTGACCGAAAGTCAACCTAAATGGAGTAGTGTTGATTGATTGCTGAAAAGTGTTGTTGTAAGAAAATTCAGCCTCACACAAATGTTTATCCCAGTCGTTGTGTCTTCCAGTGACGTAATGACGCAAATAATCCTCCAAAATCCTATTAATTCGTTCCGTTTGACCGTCGGTCTGCGGATGAAACGCTGTAGATAGCGCAGAGCGACAACCGGTCAACCGAAAGAGCTCTTGACAGAAGCGACCCACCCACCTAGGATCTCTGTCTGATACAATGTGAGTGGGAAACCCATGCAAGGTGAAAACCCGGGTCCGTAACAGTTGAGCTATCACTTCTGCACTTGCGTCAGTGGTCGTCGGAGCGAAGTGCGCATACTTTGACAACCTATCAACAGCAACCCAGATAGCGTCATATCCTTCCTTAGTTCTTGGCAGTCCAGTGATTAGGTCCATAGACATTGATTGCCACTTTCTGTCAGGTATTTCTAGAGGGTGTAGTAACCCTGCAGGTAAGTGTGCTGGGGCTTTGACACGCTGACACGAGTCACATTGGGCCACAAAGTCAGCCACATCTGCGGCCATCCCTGGCCACCACCAGGAACGTTGAACTAATTCGAGGGTCCTGTCCCTGCCTGGATGACCAACTATAGGTGGTCCATGCAAATTTTCCAGGATTTCTCTACGAAGGTTACGTTCGACACCGTCAGAACTCATATGGTGGGAGGGAACGTAAATGCGCGCACCGCGCTTCCACAAGCCACTATGGAAGCTTAACTTGCGGCGATTTTGTTTACGATGGAGCCAATCATCTATCTCATATGCCTCACTTAAAACCCTTCCCCATCCCCTCAACCCGTCCATCGACGTGGGTAGGGTGGTGGAGTCTGCAGCCTCCCCAACCCCCATCGCTCCTACTCCGACAGGGGGAGAGTGCTCCCCCAGGGGCCCTGCCCTAGCCTGAACCGACGCCTGAACCCCAGCCTGGGCCCGAGCTAGGGCTCGGACGTGGGCCCCGGCTAAGTGAGGACTCCTAGACAATGGGTCAGCAGGGTTAGTGGATCCCGGCGCATATTCCCATTGGATGTCGAATAACTGTAGAAACTCCGCCCAGCGCGCCCGTCTGGGTGAGAGTAGGGTTTGGGTTTGCAAAAAACTATTCGCGCGATGGTCCGTAACAACTGTGAAAGTTTGCCCTAATAAGTAACACCTCCACTCCTTGAGGGCATACAACACACCTGCAAGCTCTTTCTCAGTTGTGGAATAATTGCGTTCGGCATTACTAAGCTTTTTACTGAAGTATGCTACAGGTCTACCTTCTTGCAATAGTACTGCACCCACCCCATAGTCACTGGCATCTGAGATCACTTTGAAAGGCTTGCTACTGTCTGGGAGTGCTAGTACAGGAGCATTGGACAAAGTTTCTTTTAAACTTTGAAACGCGTGCTCTTCAGCTTCTCCCCACGTCCAAGGAACTTTGCCAGTGAGCCGGGTTAAGGGGGCCGCAAGCGTACTGTAACCCGGGACGAACTTGCGGAAGTAGTTGGCTAGTCCCAAGAATTGTCGTACGTGCGTGCTCCCCGTGGGTGTTGGCCAGTCCACAATAGTCCGAACTTTGGCAGGGTCAACTTTGATGCCGTCGCGCCCCACGACATGTCCCAAATACCGCAACTCGTCAGCAAAAAACTCACACTTGGATAATTTTGCATAAAGTTTTTCCTCTCTCAGCCGAGTAAGGATGCGAGTTAAGTGCTCTAAGTGCTGTTCCCTGGACTTGCTGTATACCAACAAATCATCTAGGTAAACCACAACAAAACCCTCTCGAATAAAATCATGAAACACACTGTTCATCAGTCTCTGAAACGTGGAGGGAGCATTCGTGAGACCAAAAGGAAGCACCAAAAATTCAAATGAACCTAAGGGTGTTCTAAAGGCGGTTTTGGGAACATCGGATTCATGTAATCGCACTTGATGGTAACCTGACAAGAGATCAAAAGAGGTAAAGAACTTTGAACCCTGCAGCTTGTCCAGAAGATCGTCTATCCGTGGCAACGGATATTTGTCCTTCCTTGTTAAGTTATTAACTGCCCTGTAATCTATAACCATTCGGAATGTTCCGTCTTTCTTTCTCACAAACAATATCGGGCTACCATACGGTGATGCACTCGGCCTGATGAAACCCTGTGCTAGTAATTCCTCAACCTGCCTCCGACACTCCGCCACTTCTGGTTCAGCCAACCTATAAGTGGGGCGACAGGGCGGCGTATGGCCGGGTGTCATAGGTATAGTGTGCAAGATGCCCCTGTCTGGAGGTAAATCTGGCAATTTCTCTGGAAAAACATCCAAAAACTCTAACAACAATTGCTTCAAGTCTTGTGGCTTGTCAGTCATACCCTCAATAACACGCCGGGAGTTTTCGTTTAAATCTAGGCCGGTGGCTCCGCTGTCTTCGTCCCAAGGATTATCCCCCTCTGTAGTTGCCACTGCAACCCTATGGAGATAGTGTGTTGCACAAACTGAGTCCTGTCCACTCCTTGCCTCTCGCACTACCCCCCAAAACCCTGGACAACCCTTTCGCATAGCCCGCCTAGCTTGACCCTCACTTATAACATTTACTTTTTGCGCCGGTAAGGTACCTCTTTCACTAGGGGGCAGCGGGTTGAGGAGTGTAATGTAGTGTGAGGAATGAGGCGGTTTAAGATGAACTGCGCCATGATTGTAGTCAATTAACGCTTTTCTTTCTTTCAGAAAATCCTCACCAAGGATTAAGTCCACCCCATCCAACAGAGTTTCGCAGACAATGAAATCCCTCTGTTCCACATATGTTTGAGATAAGTGCACCCTGAGCTTAGCTGTCCCCGCCGAGCGCATGGTCTGCCCATCTGCAAGCTGGACATCCACACACTTCTTTGACAGCCTCACTCCGAGAGTAGCTAGGAAGTCATGTCTGACGAACGAGTGCGTCGCCCCGGTATCGACTAAAGCGACGCCCTTCACACCAGTACAGTTAACATGAAAAAGCATTGCTAAATGCCTATTTGAAAAAGCTTGAGCAAAAGATACGCTAAATTTGGGTCCGGCATGGTAAACTACATAGGAGTAGGGGACATCAGGTCCCTTGGTACCTTGCAGGATAACTCTCATGCCTTTTAGCCATGGGTACACTGCCTTGGATTTCGCCACTTTACTACCCATTAGAAAACAAGCACTTAAATGTTTATTTGCTTGTTGCTCACGAGCGAAAGTGGATAAGGTGTCCTCCGCTTTACCTATAGGTACTGCAACAAATGTCGGTTTAGACGTTCCATCGGGTAGGGTATTGTCAAAGGGGCCTCTAGAAAAAGAACAATGCAAAAACTCAGAACAACGTTGCTCGATAGAAGAATGAAAAGATTCCCAAGGAACAAAAGTGTGGAGGTTTCCTTCTCTAACTCCACTCATGGCCTACCGCGTCCCCTTGCCCGGCCCCGTCCACGGCCCCGTCCTCTGATTCTCCGTCCCCGTCCGGCCCCACCCTGTGCTGTCCACCCTTGCATAGGGGCTGCTCCCACACCGAGGGACCTAAAGTTGTTGTGGCCCCCTCCTACCCGTCGCCGCAGCAAATCACCAGCCAGACCTGGAATTGGTGGAGCAGGCTGGTTTACCTCCTGTCTGGCCTTCACAATGTGTTGCAAGATGTCCCACTGTTGTTGATTAAGATAGGCGTTAGGGTCCTCTCTAAGTTTTTTGAGTGGGCAAAACCAAGATTCATGGCCAGGGGTATTGCACGCGTAACAGCTTCTGTTGAGGGGAAAGGCAACTCTAGTGTCCCTCCGATACTCGGGAGGTAAACCATCCCTGCGGGGATAAGGAGTCGCGCCTTGGATCGCGGCGACCGTGGCGAGCGGCGCAGGGTAACCATGGGCCGTCTGGATTGGCGCTGCCACCATCGGTGCAGCTGCCATCATCCCAAATTCATGACTGTAGTAGGGGATTGTCCAGTCCTGTCCGACGCCAGCAACGTGCGGTGCTGGGCCAACGGTGGCGGTTGCAATGCTTGAGTTAGGGGCCCCGGGGCCGGTTCTCAGTCTCTTTGCCTGTAAGGGCCCGCCCACCGCGGCATCGTACCGTGTGAGTAAACTTATCAAGGCATCCAAATCATCAAAACCTTTGCCTGTTGTAGGGTTAATTGCTGAATATTTCTTTAAATCCTCACGTAGGCCTTTACGAAACCTATGGATTTTCTCCCCCATGGATAGGTCCCCACTGACTTCTACCTCTGCTAGCAAGGTTGTAAAGCGCTCAACATACTTCTCAACTGATTCGTTGCCCTGATATACGGAATCAAGTTTATCCCTTGCCTTTGCAACCTTATCAGTGTTATCATAGACAGAAGACAACAGATCCCCAAAGAGAGCTAAATCCACGACAGCACCTGGATTTTGCCTCACGTAAGCTGCTTTTTTTGTTAACCACACCTTTTTCACGCTCTTTCCTAAGCAGCGCACTGCGTAGTCAACCCTGAGGTTCGCGGGCACACCGGTGAGTTCACAATATGACCTCACATCGTCTAGGAATTGTTCGAGATCGTCCCTGCGTCCCTCGAATTTTTCCGGTAAGTGGGTTCGAACGGTCGGGATTCTTGCCTGTGGGTTCGCGGGGTTTTGAGCCGCAACTTCAGCGTTTTCTGCCTGTTGTCGTAACTCAGCCAGTTCGGCAGCCATTGCCGCTTCACGCCCCTCGGCCTCGGCCAAAGCAGCCTGCAGCTCTTCGACTTGTCGTCTAGCCATTTCTGAGCTGTCAGTGCTGGCGAGGCTCGGTGACACAGGAAATCGAGAAAGTCCGGGTGGGGGCCCTAAACTCGGTGACCCGAGTCGTAGGCCCCTAAAAGCGCCACACACACCACAACTAACCCAATCCGAATCTATAGAATTCTCTGAAAAACTTCTTTGGGAAATTTTTTCAACGAGAGGAGCTCAAAATTTGGCCCCTCTCGCCGATACCAGTGATACAGTAGAAACGGCCAAACCGGTGCGCACCGATTGAGGTCCAGGTTGGGTGTGTGGTGGCGGCAGGTGGTGGTTATGAAGTGGAGAGGAAGGGTTGAAGTGGTTTGGATGGGTGTCAGGGCGGCCACGTGTGGGGGTTCACCGGGAAAGGGGCGTGCTGATCTGCCGTCCGTACCATGTGCTGTGGTGGAAGAGGGGGCCAAGCATCCGAGAGGGAAGCGGGCCGGCCGGACGCATATGCCCGTGTACCACAGGCTGCCTAAGCAGTACCCGACGGGCGGTCTTCATCCGTGATCCTGATCTGATGGTACCCCTTTTCCGTGAAAGCCACAGTCCTTCATGCTCGCCCACCGGCCTCCCTGGCCCTGACCAATGTCCTTTTCCCCTTCTCGCGGACTCTCTCTGCTTTTGGACCCAAATCCCCAACCCTGAAACCACTCCCTTGTCCGTGACAGCCAAAGTCATGGATGCCTCGCCCACCGGGTTCCCTGGCCCTGGGACAATTTCTTTTTCCCCTTCTCGCGGACTCCCAAACTTTTGGACCCCAATCCCCGACCCTCAAACAACTTTTCCGCGAAAGCCGCAGTCATCGATTCCTGCGCCCTCCTGCTTCCCTGGCCCGGGAAACAATTCCCTTTTCCCCTTGTCCGTGAAAGCCACAGTCCTTCATGCTCGCCCACCGGCCTCCCTGGCCCTGAACAATGTCTTTTTCCCCTTCTCGCGGACTCTCTCTGCTTTTGGACCCCAATCCCCAACCCTGAAACCACTCCCTTGTGCGTGACAGCCAAAGTCATGGATGCCTCGCCCACCGGGTTCCCTGGCCCTGGGACAATTTCTTTTTCCCCTTCTCGCGGACTCCCAAACTTTTGGACCCCAATCCCCGACCCTCAAACCACTTTTCCGCGAAAGCCACAGTCATCGATTCCTGCGCCCTCCTGCTTCCCAGGCCCGGGAAACAATTCCCTTATCCCCTTGTCCGTGAAAGCCACAGTCCTTCATGCTCGCCCACCGGCCTCCCTGGCCCTGAACAATGTCTTTTTCCCCTTCTCGCGGACTCTCTCTGCTTTTGGACCCCAATCCCCAACCCTGAAACAACTCCCTTGTCCGTGACAGCCAAAGTCATGGATGCCTCGCCCACCGGGTTCCCTGGCCCTGGGACAATTTCTTTTTCCCCTTCCCCCCTGAATGTCCCGCGGACTTCCCCGTCTGCGGTTCCCTGGCCCTGGAACAATTTCTATTCCCCCTTGCCCATCAGTGTCTCGCGGACTTTCCGTGTGCCCTCCCCTCCCAGTTAACTCACTGCCACCCGCGCAGTTGCGCCCACACCCGCGCACCCATCCCCCGCACCCAGACCCGCGCGCACACCCACGCGCACACGCACTCACACACACACACACACACACACACACACACACACAGACACACACACACACACACACACACACACACACACACACACAGACACGGCGACACACACCCACACACGGCCACGCACGCACGCGCACACACGCGGACACACACAGCCACCCACCCACACACACACACACCCACACACACACACCCCAACACACACACATAGACACACCCACACCCACCCATACACCCACCCACGCGCCCACACACACACGCACACACACACACACACACACACACAAACACACACACACACACACACACACACACACACACACACACACACACGCGCGCGCGCGCGCCCCCGCCCACAACCACGCGCGCACCGACCACGTCCGCACACACACCCAGACACACGCACGCTCACACATGCGCGCACACACACACACCCACACGCCCACGCAACCACACGCACGCACGCACGCCCCCACACACACGCACGCACGCACGCACACGCACACGCACACGCACACGCGGGCACCTCTCCCTTCATGCCACAAACATGTTCCCAACCGCCCTTTGCCTCGACTTCCTAGATCCTCGTCATTTACTTCCCCCAACGCTTGCCCCCTTGCAGTCCCGGACCCTTCTCCCAAGCTTCCCCTCGGACCCGCCGACCCGACCGGGTCCACTGCCACCACCACAGCCCCCTCTTTTGCACATACCGCATCCTCCGTTCCTTCCCTCCCCCCCCCTTCACCCCCCCGCCCCCCGCCCTCGTCAGGCCCACAGTCACCACCCCAGCCTCTCCGCCAAACTCCGTGCAAGGTCGCTTTCGTTACATGACTTACTGGAACCAATTGAATGATTCCTCGGCGTCTGAATCTGTTGTCTCGTCCGTGTTTCCCTCCCAAGCTACGTCGTCCTCAACAACGTTGTCTATCCCTATCCATTCCTCATTCGCCATAAACTTCAACACGTCCTTATGCTGCATCGGGTACTCTGAATCCAGCGTCCCTATAATATACAACTTCTCCAGCTCGGACGCACGGCTACAACCGCTGTACACTTGCCCATACGCAAAAGCAGCGGTGACATCGTACACCACCGTTTTCAGATCCAACCCTTGCACTCTGTGGACTGTCACAGCGTAACCCAGCGCGATTGGTAATTGGTACCGGCTTCCCAAATAGTTGCCATTGAAGTCCCTCAGGACCATCATCCTGGGCTCAACAACCGCACTTTTTTTGGCCCCATGCACTTGGAAAACAACCCGCGGCCACATTGGCGTCTCTCCCTCCTTACCACCAACGTGTTCCCAATCCCCCTTCGCCTCGGCATCGCTGATCTTCTGCTCCTTAAAAAGACCCTCGTCCTTTCCCTTCTCCAACATGTGCCTCCTTACAGCCTCAAACCCTTCCACCACTCCAAAGCTCCCCGTCGGGACCTGGGACCCGACCGGGCCCACCGCGACCACCACAGCCCCCTGTTTCAAACTTACCACCTGCTGACCTCTGCACCGCGTCATTAAATCATGATACTTCCCATCCTTACCCTTCACACTCATGGCCGGCCCTGTGGGAGTCTGCTCCCCCAAACGCACAGCCACCGGCTTCACACCTGTCCTCTGCCTCACCCTGTCCACTGCCCAATACTGCGACTTCGGTGCGTCCACCTTCTCCAGGTAATAATTGCATAGGTCCTTGGCAGCTTTATTCGTATTCACGACGTACGTTACGTCAATCCCTGGATCAGGTGCGGTACCACCCTCCTTCATGCGTTTACTAAACAATTCAAACAATTCGGCCCCCATTTTCTCCACAGAACGGCATTTATTCAGCAGTGTCCACAATGGACTACCTTCCTCACACCGGTGGCATCTCAACAAGCGGTAGCACTTAAAGTTCCCTCGCTTCCACACGTCCGACTCGAACACGTACTTCCCCACTACCGATCGCACCGTCCACCCCTGTGTTCCAGATTCGCTGTCTTCCGCCGTGTATATAGAAAACGGCTCCAGCTGGCAGAAATCCCCTACAATGATCAACCGAATCCCCCCGAACACTTCATTGTCCCCCCGTACTTTCCTAACCACTGCTGCCACCCTGTCTAGCAGTTGCCCATTCAACAGGGACACCTCGTCTATGATAAGAACCTTTGTCTGCCGCACCCTATCCTTGGCAGCTGCGTTCATCCTCCTCACCAGCGTCTCAACAGGAGCATCTCCAAACCCTACACCGCCCCAGCTCTGAAACGTACGACCTCCCAGCTTCATGGAGGATATACGCGTCATGGCCGTGACGGCCACCCCGCTACGCTCCACTTCCTTTGCTATTTCTCGCAAGACATGCACTTTAACAAAGCGAGACTTCCCATACCCCGCAGGTCCGCTGATATGCACATGCCGAAGACCAAGTGCAATCTGCCGCACCGCTTGATCAAAACGGATCTTTAACTTCGCCCTGCGCGCCCCCAACAACGTGAGGCACATGGGCAGATGAGCAACACAGGACGAGCTCGCACCGAAGCCCTCGCACGCACACGCCCCCGCGCCTGCACGCACGAACGCGCCCACACGCACACACGCACCCGCTGGCACACACACACACACACACACTCTCCTACACACGCACACACCCACCCGCAACACCCACACACACACACTCTCTCCTACAGACGCACACACGCACACCCCCACCCGCAACCACATCCGCAGCCGCACCCTCTCGCGCGCACACACACACACACCCACACACAGGCGCGCGCACACACACCCGCCCCCACACACACCCACACACACACACACACACACACACACACACACACACACACACACACACACACGCACACACGCGCACGCGCGCGCAACCACCCAGGCACATACCCCCGCACCCTCCCCCCTTGCCCAACTCCTGGCCTGCCGTACAACTAGCGCCCTCACAAGTCCCCACCCCGCACTTGCCCCCGGCTCCAGGCCCCTGCCAGTGCCACCACACCTTTCCTCAGCGGCCAGCATGGTGGACGCCCGTACATCTGCTTCGCCTCCGCCACGTACCACCTCCGGTCCCTTGTCGTTCCTTGCCTCACATGGCACGGCCCCTGCCTCACCCGCCTCTTGCCGCATCCCGTTTGCACATTCCTCCCGCCTGCACGCCACCATGCTTCGGTTCGACTCACACTGCCCGCCGCAATCCTGCTGCCCGCCGCCCTGCCCGGACCATCCTACCCAGCCGTAGCCAGCCCCACCCCCCCCCCTTCCTACCCCTACTGATTACACCATCCTGCCCCATACTGCAGGTAACAGCCCCTTACCTCAAAGCTTCCTGCCGCTGCTGCTCCTTGCTGAAAAGCTGCAGCACAGTGGGCGCCCCACAACCGCCCGTCGGGTACTGCTTAGGCAGCCTGTGGTACACGGGCATATGCGTCCGGCCGGCCCGCTTCCCTCTCGGATGCTTGGCCCCCTCTTCCACCACAGCACATGGTACGGACGGCAGATCAGCACGCCCCTTTCCCGGTGAACCCCCACACGTGGCCGCCCTGACACCCATCCAAACCACTTCAACCCTTCCTCTCCACTTCATAACCACCACCTGCCGCCACCACACACCCAACCTGGACCTCAATCGGTGCGCACCGGTCCACCATGATGTCATCGTCGTCTTCCATGGCGGTTAGATCCACGCAGTCCGCAGCCCTCCCCACACCGTCGCTGCCATCCTTCCCAACCAACCGGATCCACTCCCAACCTCCGGAATTTTCAGCCCCGCACGTCTCGAACAGGCGGAACATGTGTGCTTGAGGACGGCCCTCCGGATCGGGTATCATCAACGCCTGTGTGCGCTTGCAATACTGAACCACATTCCCACACAACCATGCCAGAATGCTGTTCCCATGGGCAAGATGCTCTGTGTACCCCTCCGGGGGCTGCGCATTCCCACACTTGCCCCAGAACGGCAGATCGTCAAGCGGGACTTTATTCTTCGTCAACCTGCGCCACGATCTAAAGACATCGAACTCTGCAGCGGCCTCCGACTCCCGCGCAGGCCCCAAGTCCACAACACGTTTCCGCGTTTCCGTCTGTCCGCGCGCATCTACGACATAAATCTCCCACTGTGCCACGAATTTCTGTTGGCCGTTGCGTATCACGCGGCGGACACCATGCAATCCGCCTGCGCATAGTCCACCCCACATTGCAACTACTCACACTCCAACTCCCTCAACAGGGCACCCTCCTACTGCAAGTCCTAGCAAAACTAGGCACAACAACGGCACAAATTCAATTCATCACCAGCGCCATTTACAAACCAGCTGCTTCTGCCCGGCTGCCGCACTAAACCCCACCCCTACAACAGCACATCGACACCATCACCATCCTGGGCCGCACCATCACTCCGTGGCCCTGCCCTGCCTTTTGCCTCGCACCCTCCTGCCCAAAAGCGTCATCACCACCTTCTGCAGGCGTTCCATCGAGGCCTCCACATCTTCAAATGCCTCAGGGCATTTGCGCTTCAACTTTCGAACCGCTTTACCGTCTTCCACATATCGCCGCAACGGCATGATTTCCATGTCCCCCACAGCGGTGGCGGCCGCTTTTCTGCCGGCTGCGTTCACCAGCTCTTGCAACTCTCGCACACAAACACTTTGGCCCACCTCCTGCACCTTCTCAATCCAACCACTCCCTCTGTTGCGCGGCACAACACCTGGCCAACGCCCTGGCTTTAGATACTCCGCCAACCTTTCCTTCCACACATCCTCAGTGCCATTCTTCCCCAGGCCCCACGAGTGTGTGTTTATATGCAAGTCCAGAACTTGCCGACAATATATCTTCATCACGGTTTTTTGCCCACTGCATGCTTCCCACCCGCCCGACCGCGTCAATGCAGCCACAAATGACTCTGGAATCTCGGTCCCCCCAGTCTCCATCACTCTCTTTGTCACCGCCCGGGTCACATACCCAGACCTATGCGCACTGAACCCCCGCTTCTCGCTCCCCATACGGCTCAACAGCTGCCCTGTCCACCTGCTCAGATCCGCAGTCACGAGTGGCAAGGTATCAACCCAAACCACCCCTGTCACTCGGCAGAAGACGTAAAACTCCTTGCATTCGTCTCTCACCTGGAATGTAGCGCCCAATGCCTCCTCCATCATGGGATGCTTAGTATCAAACAACCCTCGAGCCTGAAACAACTTGTATGCCCAGTTCCCAAACGACTCCTTCACTTCCTCTTCCGCCATATTGTCGGGTGGGTTATCCACCAGCGCTCGCGGCCCATACTTGTCGTCATATTTCTCCTCTCTAAACCTGACTACCACCTCCACTATACGCTGCTTCCCCCGACTTTCTCCCACCCTACGACGGGCCACCCTGAATACAACGTCGCCGGCACGCATTGCCACAAGCGTCCGCGAGCGTTTCCCCCCCAAAACCACCCCCATCATCCATGCGGCGCCATGGAACACCCCAATCAGACTGCTTTCATCACAAAAATGTGGACCGCTTCGTGCCTCATCCATTGTAATGGGCTCACACCCCCTCAGTGTCACCGGCCACGCCCTCCTTATCATTGCTAGGCCTTTCTTATGCCTGGCGGAATACATCACTACCGGGCTGCATTGTTCCCTTGTACGCATCTCTCCTCGAGGCTTAGTGGCCCAATACTCTGTGCCTATCGTATTAATGTATCCCCAGTTTGTCCTAAACGCATCATACGACGATGTACGTGCCCTCGTCCATAACCTAAAGGCCTCCCACTCGGGAGCTGTAGGAGGGAATTCCTCCAGAGTTTTTTGCAAGCCTGGGACATCCATCCCATACTTCCACATGCAAAAATGCGCCCATGCATACGTACGATTGAGGCTCGAGGTTTCTGTCGTGGATGCCAGCACATTGTTGCAAAGGGCCAGTAAGGGTGAATCCATAAATGCCAACAGAGTCCCCTGCGGGATCTGGGACTCAGCAAGCTCCTGCGCTTCCACCCGTAAGCGCACTACCAGACTCCTAAAGTACAGACTCGCTGGAGTGCACCCGCGCATTCCGACCCTACCATACGTCACAGCAGCCCCGTTCGCCTCACCTCCTGCGGCCTTCCTCCCAGACTTGGTGGCCTTTCTTATGACAGGAGCCACATTCGCTGCCTTACCGCCATGCGTGGACGACACTAGCCCCTCCGACGACCCTGCCAATCCATAGGCACAGTCAACGCAAGCCAACAGAAAACACCAGAGAACCCGTGCCGAGCCCCTGCAGCAGGAAATGCGGACAAGCAGCTCCCATTCAGGCATGCTGAAGCCCACACGCACCCGCAGCACGGACATGCAGCACCCCCGCCACCCCTCTTACTCCCTCCGCCCATCCACTCACTCACACAGTAACCCACACACACACACACACACACACACACACACACACACACACACACACACACACACACACACACACACACGCACACACACACACACACACACACACAAACCCACACACACACACACACACCCACACACCCACACACAAACCCATACACACACGCACACACAACCACCCACACACACACACACACCCACACGCACGCACGCACACACCCCCACACACACAGAGGCCCACACACACACACACACGCAAAAACACACACACACACACACACACACACACACACACACACACACACACGCACACACACACGCACACCCAGAGAGAGGCCCACACACCCACACACCCTCCCCTCCCCCCCCCCCCAAACGGACAGGCAGACAGACAGCCCCCACCCTTCCCACACACCTCTTACCTTTCACAACGTGCATCACGGCTGCCTTGGCCTCAGGGTCCTCACAACACACCGTCCCGTCCAGTTTCCCACCAGCCTTACATGCCACAACCGAGGAGGCCGCACCTGCACAGCCCCACTACTCCTCCTCAAACGCCCAGGACCGTGGCAGGTGCCTCGTGTGGGGACAGCCACAACTGCCCAAACCTAAGGCTCCCTCACCTGTTGAGGCATCAATCACTGCCTCCTTGCCTCTCCGAGCTGGAGGGTGGCGCGCCCCGCCAGGTCTGGTGCCGCTCTTCGGTGGCGAAACCCCTGACGACAGGCCTGCCAAACACACGCCCCCCCCCCCCTGAATGCCTTCTGCCCACAAGCCAATCAGGAACCGCAGCAATGCATGCCAGATCACACCCGTGTCCACACGGCGGGCCCCCCCCCCCCCCTTCGCATGAGACACACGCCGGCACCCGCACCCCCCCCCCCACAAACCCCCCGCACAGCGCGCCACGCCCGCAGGCGCACACAGCCCCATCCACGCCCCATCCACGCTCCCCCTCCCCCACCCACACCCACCCGCACCTGCCCGCCCCCCCCCCCATGCACCCGCGCACGCTCCTGCGCACGCCAACCACACACACCCCTCTACACTCCCACACATCCGCACTCCGCGTGCACACACACGCGCACGCCCACACCCACGCACCATCCGTCTCGTGCTTCGCCGTCCTCTTCTTCGCCGCCCGTTCTTCCGCGTCCTCCTCTCCCGTGGATTCGTCACCTGTGCCTGCCCAGTTCCCCAACATCAGTCCCCATGCCCCCCAATGCATGCGCGCTGCACCCGGCACAACACCTCAACGCCACTCCCAACACATTCCCCCTCACCTGCACCTTCGCTGCGCTCCCCCTCATCTTCCAGGGCCACTTCCTCTTCCAGCGCCTGCAGGAAGTTTGCTATGCCCTGCTCCTCCCGCGTGTAGCCATCTGTCGCCGTACTCTCGCTCGCTGCCTGTGCCCCCCCCGAGGCGCCCGGGCTGGATCCCTGCCACGAACCTGCAGCCCCCCCCCCCCCCCCAATCAGTACAGCAACACCTTCCACACCCTCACAAGCACCAACCACCACACCCTCACACGTCACACCCTCACACCACAGACCCACCTGCTGGACCTCCTGCCAGTCCTGATCCTCGCAGCACACCCGCATCCGCATCGCCTCCTCCAGCATCGTCCAGGCACCCAAACCTGTTCCCCAGCTCCAACTCGAACCCCGAACTGCCTGCCCCCCGACTGCCCTTTCGCGTCCGCTTCGCGGGTTCGAATCCATCGGCGCTCCCCGACCCATCCTGCACAGACCGGCTCCTCTTTGGTTTCGAGCTTCGCTTCGAAGGTGAAGACGTCGGGGAGGCTCTCGCTGCCAGGCGGCGCCTCAATATGCCTTGTGCCTCTTGCAGCACCGCAGCGTCCTCCTTGCTGATGGAGGCTTGCAATCCGCGCCCCTTGCTTTCCCCTGAGGAGCTCCTCCCGTGCGTTAACGGCGGAGTGCTTGCTGCCTGCAAGTACGTCGCCTGCCCGACCAGCGACCCGCTCACCCATTCTGAGGCCTTCACGACAGGGCTCGGCAGAGCCTGGCTCGGCCGAGCCGCCTGCGGTGAGACAGGGGCGTCCTGCACTACCCACCAACAGGCCTCAGCCTAAGCGCACGTTGATAGAGCACGCAGCAGTCCCTGCTGCTTCCCAAACCGCCACGCCACAACAGCCCATCCCACGGATGCTGGCCCGAGCCCCCGCCTACAAATCTACCCACACGTACAAAACAAGACACCCCCACACCTACACCCCAAACCACGCAGTAACCCTGCTCCACAACTACCCTAGCAAACCCTAGTGAACGCTACCAAGACACCTCCCAAGTACGTCGCCTGCCCGACCAGCGACCCGCTCACCCATTCTGAGGCCTTCACGGCAGGGCTCGGCAGAGCCTGGCTCGGCCGAGCCGCCTGCGGTGAGACAGGGGCGTCCTGCACTACCCACCAACAGGCCTCAGCCTAAGCGCACGTTGATAGAGCACGCAGCAGTCCCTGCTGCTTCCCAAGACCGCCACGCCACAACAGCCCATCCCACGGATGCTGGCCCGAGCCCCAGCCTACAAATCCACCCACACGTACAAAACAAGACACCCCCACACCTACACCCCAAACCACGCAGTAACCCTGCTCCACAACTACCCTAGCAAACCCTACTGAACGCTACCAAGACACCTCCCAGGGCCACGTACCGTACTGACACCAGCAGTTGAAACTGCACTGGTTGAGGCCAGCGGCAAGACGGCGGGCCGCAGCAGAGCAGGAGCCTGCTTGCAACACACGAGCGGTAACCCCAAGCAGTGAATACCCCCGCATGCACAAAACTCAGGATCCCCTCCCCCCCCCCCCCCACACACACCCACACGCGCACCCACACCCATGCGCACCTGCTCACGCCCGTCCACACACACACACACCCACACGCACACGCACGCACACACACACAAACGCGCAATCTGACACACGCACACGCCCACGCAGACGCACACACCCGCACGCCCACCCCCACCTGCCCCCCCCCTAGTCCAGCGCCCACACACGCACACACACACGCTCACACACACACACATGCACACACACGCACACACGCACACACACACAAACGCACAAGCTACCACACGCACACGCCCACGCACACGCACACAATCTAACCCACGCACACGCACAGGCACACGCCCCCACACGTTTGCCCCCCCCCCCCTCAGCACCCACCACCCCCTCACACCCCCCCCCCGCCCCACACTTCCATAGGCGCACGCCTGCCCCCCACGTTCGGGGTCCTGCCTCCCAGGCCCACGCACCAGTGAAACACGCAAGCCGCCTGTAGGTTCCCCGCCGTCAACCTTGCCCATCATGCTCAAGTGCCGGGGGACTGCACGGCAGTTTATCTCAAGCACATCCTGGCACACGCGCCCCGTGGCCCTCTGGAGCTGCACCACATCCATGTCTTCCCGGACACGCACCCCCGCAAAGTGCCCCCGCTGGCCCTGCTGCAACTCTTGCTGCTGCCACAAGCACACCAACCTTCTGCCCCCTGCACCTGCAAGTGCCACCAATTTCCACCGCAAACCCCTCACCGCACCACCCCCATGCCGCCCTCCACAGCGATCCTGCAGTACCATCAACAACGCCTCCCTTTGCCACCTCCACATACCTGGGTCTTCCGGCGTGAAAATCTGCACAAACACGTTCCCGCCCATCACCCGCAAAATAGCAATGGTCAGCTGATGCGCCGAGGCTACCAACTCCGCCACTGCTGACATGTCAATATCCGTCTCTGAATCCCGCAGAGCCTCCACCGCCTGGCCCGAACACCTGCGTTAGGTCCCCTCAACTGCATCTGCCACTTGCGTGTGCCACTCCCATACTTGACAAAGACTACTACCTCTCACCTTTTTAAATTCCTCCGACACGTCGGTGACTCCACGTATCCTTTGCTTCCCAAAAATGTGCATCTCCTTCCGCATCAGCCGCTGTGTCTCGTGCATATTCGCACCGTCTCTCTCCATGGCAGCTTGCCAGTGCACAGGCAGCGCGCCACCCACAACCATCCCTGTCAACATGCCATACATCCCGCAATTCCCTGCAATGCCACCATCCTACACAGGTTCAAGGCCCATGCACACACCCCCTCCCCCCCTAACGTCCCTCCACACCCAAACCCAGATATCGGCAAGCCACCACCGCAGGGGCGCACCATCCCCTGCACCGCTCACAACGTCGCAAGCGACATACTGCGCCAACACAGACGCAGAAGGCTTCACCGCCTCGCACTCCCGCGCGAAACCCTCCAGCAGGGCCTCAGCGCTGGCCCCATAGTTCTGCCCCCCCCCCCCCACCCTACTCTGTCAGCACCATCACCCACATCCACTACCGGCACTGTGCCAGCACAAACTGGCATGCCCCAACCACGTACCTGCAGGTAGGCCGAATCCTCTTGTGTGGCGTATAAGGCCACACCCCCCCTTTCTTGCGCCTGTGCCCCCCTTGCCGCGTCTATCCCCTTTAAGCCTTCAACAATTTCTCCCCATCCGCAGGCCCTTGTCCAAGTGGATGCTGGCTGGTGCCTGCTCTTCCAACCAGAACTTGTTGCTGCCACAAACTGCAGCCGCTGCATTCACTGTCAACATGGCACCTGCACAACCCCTGCAGACCCCCAGATCAGCAGATATGCCCAACAACAGCCATCTCCCACTATCCACCCAGCAAACCCCAACGTTCCAAGTTCGTTGCGTCCCGCACAACTGGCAGTAAGGCCTCACACGAGCCAAACCCCTGACCTAAGACCCTTCTGACAAGTGCACCCCACCCAAATCCCTCACCCTTCCAACCCCTGCTGTGCCACAACAGCCATACGTGCACAGTCCATGCAAGCAATGGCTGCCGGCACAGCCTGCCAACCACGGGCCAAACTACTTACCCACCCAGCCTTCCCCACACCCACTCCTCAACCTTCTACCCCTCTGCTACACCACAATAACCATACTTGCAATGTCCATACATGCACTGCACACACCCCCGCGGCAGACCCCCGGCGCCCAAAACCCCGACCTCGATAGACTCCTTAGGTTGCGTCCCTCCCACAATCCTCGTACTCCTACCCTCTGCTACGCTATAACAGCCAGACGTGGACTATACATGCAATCGCCATCCATACACTCCACACACCCCACCGGCAGGCTCCCCGATTGCCCCCGCCCGCTCCCTCCACCGCGACCCATCTAGCTACCATCAACCTGGACTTCCTGCAACATGCTGCTCAATGCAACGGCACAACCAAACCACATCAGGACAAAAGGCACCGGAGAAACCCCGAAGACGCACCTACTCCGAACCGCAACCGCCGCCGCCTTCGTCACCGCCACCCCAGACGCGAAGAGAATGCACTAAAGTTAAGTCGAGGCACCCCACAAGGAACAATACAACCTCATCAGCACTCCACCGCATCCAGAACCGATCCGCATGCAGAACCGATCCACATTCAGGCCTTCCACGCGGTTCACACCTCCGAGGAAGCTGACACCCGACCCCTTCCGGGGCCAAAAAACAGGCACCTCCCCAGCCCATCGCCGCGTACGAAGACAACAGAGGCAACCACCCCCCTGAAAAGCTGTCCGCCGACGGAACCAGCCCCTCGAAAGTCCACCGTCATGAAATACATATGACTCCCAGCCCCCTCGCCATTTCAAATCCCACGCCCCTAAACAGCCCCCCTCCCGAAAAATCGCCCCCTCCCCCAAAAAAAACCCCACACCATGGCCCAAAAGCATCCTTTCAGCAGAAAACAATGGTTACAAGTTGTTTGGGCTCCACCTCAGTACCCGTCCAGTCCGGCCCGGTCCTTCCTCTGCCAAAGCCTTATTCTATCCTGTTCTAAGTGTGTCCCTGTCTCCATCGCCAATGCGCCTTGTCAAGTAAGGGTCACTCCCTTGGCGCGTGAAGTAGCCACTTCTTGGCGTGGAGGAACATAACTCACGAAGGGACCTTTATGGAGGTCCAAATCCTCGTGGTCCGGTCATTTTCCTATAACACGCGACTTTTCCTGTTACAGAGTGGGTCGTGCCTCTTGTTCCGCACGGAGTTCGTCGATCTGAGTTTGGAGCGCGTCTTCCCGCTCTCGGGACTCATCCAGCTGCGCACGTAAATCATCAAGTTCTCTCCGCGCCATTTCTGAAGTTATTGAGGCATCAGATTGTACGGAACGAGAGGGATCGTCGAGTTGGGGGCCCTGTGAGACTTCACGACGTCTCCTCGCTAAATCTAACTCCCAAGCGGCAAATTCCTCTTCTATTAAATTACATAAATAAATATACCTTTCTAGACTCAGTCGGCTCACGAAAGGGGCCTAAGCCCCTCTCGCCGATACCACTGTCACGGACCGATCGGCAAAGGTCCCAAACCCCGACTGCCACGAACCTTACATAATGGGGCTCCACCTCTCGCCCAAGGTCTCTATAACTCTAAACCCAAGCCTTTAGGTGCCTAGACTATCCTAACACCTCTCTATCTTGTCCAATCTCTGCCCGCACAGCAGCACCACCGGTGCGCTACTGCACGTGTAACGCCGTTATGCGTCACGAGGTTCACCCGATCGTTGAACCCCTGTTACACACACAACTTAGAAAACCTATCCACAAATACCACAATAGAGTCAAACCCACAACAGACAGGTAAATCAGTCACTAAATCAAGGGAAACGCTCTGCCAAGGTCCATCTGGAATGGGCAGTGGCTGAAGCAAACCATAAGGTACGGCTCCAATTCCTTTAGTGCGCTGGCAGGTGTCACAAGACCTGCAAAAGTCCCTGACTGATGAGCTGAGACGTGGCCACCAAAACTCCCTGCACACTAGCTCATACATCTTGTTAATACCAAGATGGCCAGAAAAGGGTGTGGTATGGCACTCTCTCAGCACCTTCTCTCTCAATGCATCAGGTACATAGACCTTCCCTGACTGCACAGAATAAGGTACAGAGTCCCTCAATACCAAAACACCTTCATCCACAAGTGTAGCAACTGTGGGATCAGAAACACAAAGCAAGGCAATCTCTTGTAGGAGAGAAGAGACAGCAACAGAGGAGACATGCATCACTGCAAGGTCAACACGCCTAGACAAAGCATCTGCAACCACATTATCAGTGCCTTTAACATACTTTATATCAGGCATAAACCTCATAATCTCAGTGAGCCAACGTTCCTGCCTACTAGTCCTAATAGGAGCAGTCAGTAAGTACTTTAAAGCCTGCTGATCAGTGTGAACTGTAAATTTAGCGCCAAACAGCAAATGTTTCCATCTAAGCAAAGCATGAACAAGAGCCAATAATTCTCTGTCATACGGGGCTAATTTTCTCTCAGGGGGCTGGAGTTTCCTGGACTCAAAAGCGACAGGCTGCAGACCCTGTCCTTGATCCTGCTGCAAAACAGCACCCACAGCAAAGCCTGAGGCATCTACATGTATCACAAACGGTTTGTCTAAGTCTGGCATTAACAAACATGGAGGAGAGGACACAAGGTCCTTCAATGCAATCAAGGCTTGGGCTTGAGGTCCCTCCCAAGCCCAGGTCACATCCTTCTTCAATAGCTCAGTAAGGGGAAATGCAACATCTGCAAAGTGATCTATAAATGTATCATAGTATTGAGTCAAGCCTAAGAAACCTCTCAACTGTGACACATTTAAGGGAGTGGGCCAGTCCCGGATGGCTGCAACCTTCCTCGGATCCACCATAATCCCTTGGGGTGTCAACAAGTGTCCCAAGTATTCCACCTGCTTAGAAACAAACTCACATTTAGATCTTTTACAATAGAATTTATGTCCCCTTAGCACTGACAGGATAGTACGTAAGTGCTCCATGTGTTCTTCAACAGACTTGGAATATATCAGGATGTCAGCCAGGTAAACCAACACAAACCTATCCAGAAAGGGAGCCAGGATAGTATTCATAACAGATTGAAAAGTGGCAGGAGCATTAGTTAACCCAAAAGGCATAACAGTGAACTCATAATGACCATAACGGGTTATAAAAGCAGTCTTTTCTATGCTATCCTCATGCATACGAATCTGGTGGTAGCCAGAGGCAAGGTCAAGTTTAGAAAACACACAACTTCCATGCAACTGCTCAAACATTTCATCAATCCTAGGTAAAGGGTGTTGATTTCTCACAGTAACCCTGTTCAAGGCTCTATAGTCAATACACAAACGCCAACCACCATCCTTCTTCGGGACGAACAGGATAGGTGCACCAAAAGGGGAAGTCGATGGGCGGATGAAGCCCCTCTCTAGGAGCTCCTGCAACTGTGCACAAAGCTCAGCAAGCTGGGCTCCGGACAGTGGATAAATGCGGGAGGCTGGAGGAACTGCGCCCGGCTCCAATCTAATATAGTGGTCTCCAGCACGAGAGGGAGGCAGGCCCTGAGGCAGTCCTGAAAGGACATCTTTAAATTCCTGCAGAAGCTGCTCCAACTCTGGCACGTTATATGTATTAGTATTTAAGGAGGGTTCGGTCACTGCATTAAGCTGAATCAGATACATTGGTTCACCCAACTGGACCAACTCTTCCACTTCTATGGAGGAGATCACATACTCAGATACACCTGACCTTTGGCAGCCCACAAGTACATGTGTCCTATCAGAATGAATCAATGACACTGCATTTAGCTTCCAATTTACAACCAGATTAAACACAGTCAACCAAGGTTTCCCTAAAACAAGGTCATAGTATGCCAACTCTGTGGGGAGACAGGTGACTCCAAAATCCAGAGACCCCACAGTCAGGTCAATTGCCACACTACTCTCTACTATAGAGGTCCTACCATCAGCAACACGAATAGCAACATGTGAACTTAAAGAAGCAGTGGGAAGGGCAAGCTCCTGCACAAGTTTATTATCAATAAAGTTTGCAGAGGCCCCACTGTCTAACAAAATCCTGACAGGTCTACCAGCAACAATTCTCTCAAATTCAATGCACGTAGAGGAAAGATCAGGACCATTCACAGTCTGGCTAGTGTTTAACTGCACAAAAGAGTCAAAAGAAGTTGCTGGCAGGGGTTTTTGCTTCACACTCAAACAACCAGTCTGCACAAAGCAACGAAACAAGGGCAAGCCTGATGAGTAGCAATGGGGCGAGCTCTGAACGGTGGAAGTAATGCCCAAAGCAGTCAACACAGGGCCCGAAAGCAAGACATCATGAGATTGCTGCCCAGTAGCCCCTTCCAACACCTGTCCACAATCACTCGGGCCAGAAAGCACAGTCAATCTGGTACCAGGGAGTAAGTGGGTTACAAGTTGGCTGACAGCAGACGCTCTGTCACTACTCTGACAAAACAATACAACATGAGAAGTACTTGCAGGAAACGAGAAAGCTGCACCACTCTTACACTGAACATCAGGACTGGCCAGGTCACTGTCAGGGGGTGATGTCTGAAACTTCCTACATACACCATGCCCATCCACGTAATGGGTCATGAAACTATGGCAACAGCTAGAGAAAAAGTCCTGAAGATTCCCCACGTCGTGCAATACAGGGATCCCATACTGGAGTGCAGGACAGGTGGAAACCATCTAAAAGCAGGGCTCACACTGCTGAAAACCAAGAACAAAGAATAACTCAAGTCATCTTGGACTTGTTACGGTCCCGCTTGAGTTCAGGGTGCAGTTGGTAGCACCGGTCAACGCCGTGCCCAACCTTCCCACAATGCGTGCAGGTCTGCGTAACTGGTTTTGTCGCACCAGGGCTCTTGGAGTCAGTCTGGCCTTTTGGAGTATGGTGCGGCGTTCTGGAATGGCTGGGGATATCTGATATGGTCACTGCATGTTTAAAGTGGTCTGCAAGCGTCTTTGGATACTGAAGAGAAATCGGTTTTTGCAGATCAGCCCTGCAGCCCTGCAAAAACAGGTGGCGCAACGTATCCTCAGAGAATGCATTCGGGACCTTTGCTCTAAGAGCATTAAACGTAGCAATGTAAGATCTCATATCATGTTTGCCCTGCGACACATTCAGAAGCTGATCCAGGTGTCTCTTGTGCAGCTCTACAGGTCTAAAAGCCACTGTCAAAGCTCACACAAATTCACTCCAAGACCCAAAGGCAGATAGACTTCCTGAGGCAATCAAATGATACTGCCCAGTCCACCAATCCAGCGCCTTCCCACGCAGAAACATCGATGCAACCTCCACTGCACGTGTAGAACCAAAATCTATCCCATATGCCCTCAAATGCATCTCGCACTGCATCACCCAGGGATCTAACTTCATAGCATCTCCCTCGAATACAGGCGGGTCAGGGAATTTGAGAGATGTCTTCCCTGAACTGGCGGGAACAGGAGCCGGTGCCGGCATGACCGTTGGCTGAGGCTGAGTCAAAACCACAGGTTGTGCCAAGGCACGCTGAATCACTCGTTCAAAGCCATCAAGAAGGTTCTGAGTTGCAGCATCGTGTGGGGTCGTCAAAGGAACACTAGATCTTGCCTCAACAGCCTCCGCGGGGAGAGCTCCAATAGCAACCAAATGCCTCATCATGCGACCTGGATCTACATCTGTAAGATCTACTTCCTCCTCATCAAAGGGATCTACAGGGGGATCTGGGTCGACATGGCCTGGACTAGGTGCACGGGCTCTAGACCCCGAACGGGTATGCCGAGACATCACAAAGCCGAAAGGAAAAGAAACGCACCACAAACAAACGATAAGGAACTAGTCCTTATCGCCGATACCACTGTAGCGTTAACTAAGCGGAAGAGATTTGGATGAGACAGTGAGACAGTTCGTGGTGTGAACGGAAAGAGTGTTACATGATTGATTCACAGGCTCGCCCTTAATCCCATCCAGGGTCGGATGTACACCGTACTGCCACGGACGTATAGTCGGGCAACCGAGCGACTACCCTGAGCGAGGTTGTACCGTGAATCTAGATCACATGGCAAGTCATAGAGCAATGCCAAGGACCATACTAGAGCATTATACCCTAGGAAATGCTACATTGCCTGAGACTGTAAATATTCATCCTATGTTTCATGTTTCCCAGCTGAAGCCTTATGTGTCTTCATCTGTACCAGTTACTGTTACTTCACCACCTCCTTGCAGACAAGCGTGGCGGCGTTCATGAAGTGGAGGCCATCATAGCTAAGAAGAAAGTTGGAAAGTCTTGGCGCTACTTAGTCAAATGGAGAGGCTACGATAAGACTGAGAATACTTTGGAGCCTCTTGCCCATGTTCGCCATCTGGCTGATGACGTGGCAGCTGCCCCAGTCCTTTCTTAAGTCCCACTTGCGGGCATCCCTTGATTAAGCCATTTGCGGCTTGAGACTTTTCCAGCCACTTGCGGCTGATGACCCTTGGAGCTTCAACACCAGCCAGCTTGGATCTGGGAGGGAGGGAGGGTGGAAGGGTCCGGGAGGGGGATTCGTGAATTGGGACTTGCATGCATGTCTCTTGGTTATGTGTTTTGCATGGGTTATGTTTCCTTACCCACGGCTCCACTTTGTAATGCACTTGCTGTTGCAGTGTAGCTGCAAATTGTAGTTCCGTGTCTGCATGACTTGCTTGGTATCTTACCCATGAGATACACCATGTGGTAGTTAGTCGTGTGTAGCTTGCTGCTCTAGACGATATGCCTTATGCATGTGCTGGGAAGCCACCTCAAGCGAAGGTTACACTGCGAGGCAGGGTAAATGGACCTAAGGTTTGGACAAGTGCTAGACTGAGGGCTCTGAGGAGTCTGACGCTCAACCTAATTGTCTCAGTACTAGTGTGTGAGTGCTGTCTAGAGAGTTCGTCCCCTAAGTTAGAGGATCCGCCTTGCAGACGATAGTCCTTAGAATGTTAAGGTATTCGAGCATTGAGCAGATGAGTCCCTCGTCTGTGTCGTGCTAAATTGCTTTGTGGACTTCATCCTCTGACTTGCGGTGTTTCGTAACTATAGGAGGTGTGATTGTCTATAGTTACAGTAAGCAGGGTTTGTGATGCCCCTGTCTTACGTTTGTGGCCCCATTGCCATAAACAACATCTCATAGCTTATGCCAAGGGGGAGGGCATGTAGTATTTCCTAGGGTATAATGCTCTAGTATGGTCCTTGGCATTGCTCTTTGACTTGCCATGTGATCTGGATTCGCAGTACAACCTCGCTCAAGTAGTTCGCTCGGTTGCCCGACTAAGCGTCTGTGGCAGTACAGTATAATTCAATCCACCCTGGGTTTAAGAGTACGCTTGCGAATCAATCATGTAACACTCTTTCGTTGCACACCACGAACGTCTCACTGTCTCATAAAAACCTCTTCCGCTTAGTTAACGCTACACCCCCCCCCCCCTCTCTCTCTCTCTCTCTCTCTCTCTCTCTCTCTCTCTCTGGCTCTCTCTCTCTCTCTCCCCCTCTCTGCCCCCCTCTCTCTCTCCCCCCAATCCCTCCCTCCCTCTCCCCCCTCCCCCCCCTCTCTCTCTCTCCCTCTCTCCCCCCCCCCCTCTCTCTCTCTCTCTCTCTCTCTCTCTCTCTCTCTCTCTCTCTCTCTCTCTCTCTCTCTCTCTCTCTCTCTCTCTCTTTTAGCATAATGGCATCATCAAAATATAATTTTTAGAATTTGAAGTTAAATGTTACTCCCTGTAACTCACACTCTTTAGAGTAAGTGAACTGTGCTCAAACAAAAGCTTCTAGAAGTGGACGAAACACAACCAAGCAAACGGCACAGGAGTCTGATAAGGGAACTCAGAACTAACTGGCCTGTAAGAGCACTCCCTATTTATACTAACCAAGGAGACTACACATTTATTAGCCTCCTGACAGGTTTGCAACTCCCGATCTTGAAAGCGTACGGGCACGATCAAGTTTGCATGCCATCAGTGATATGCACTCACCCCCCCAAATAAGTTATTCCCAACCGTAGTTTGGGCACTGCTTCTCAGGGATTCGCCTTTTCCTGCCACTGAAGGCATTTAATGGTCCCTTTCGTGCCTGCAAGTTCTGACCGTAAAAACAGAGTTTGGTTAATTCCTGTAGCAGTAGTAGCATCACAATATCATTTTTGACAAAAACCAGAAAATCCGGCCTAAACGGCGGTCCCCATCCCATCTCTTGCCTCTTTTTTCCTAGCCAACACCGAATCCCGGCTTCCGATTGGGGCCCCATGCAGACCTCAAGTCCCCCACGAGTCCGCCCAAAACTCCCCTCTTTTGGTCAGCTGGGCCCTAGAGAGAAGGAACAAAGCCCTTTTGTTCTCAAAAACTGCCGAGCGCATGCCTCCTTAACATCGATCTCCTTATGTCCGCTACAACGGAGCCCCCACAGCACCGAATAACGCCAAACTTTGTAACAACAATTTTTAATAGGAATAATACTTTGCCTCAAGTTTAATCGGAAGAAGCTTTCATGCTCAAGACGCTGCGGCGTATTGTTTCGAAGGCCCTGTTTGCTTCCGCGAGGCTATAGGCGAAATCCCGGCGCTCCCATTGGCCACGAAAGGTCCAATAGGTCGCGATAGGTCCCTGACAGCCAATCACAAGCCTCCGTTCAAACCACAGGAGAGTAGCGATAGGTCGCCTTTCTTTTTTTAGCTTATGCCCTTCTGACTTACACTAGCAGTCCCAGCGACACAGCTAGAGCATGGAACGAGAAAATTCTCTTGCTTGGACATTACTTGTTATTTAATTTCCGACAACAGGCCTTTGGCCAACGGTTTATTGGTGCGCATCGTCCCCGTCGTCCCCGGTTATTCCTTGCGAATGCGCTATTGTATGTTATACATACTTCTAACGCATTTTAATGTTGCTTGCGTAGGCTTATGACGGTGATTTGCAAGACCCGTTGCAAGGGCTTCCTCCTGTGGATGGTGAAGTCACGGATCCAAAAACAAAGAACTTTATATTTAAAACCGACACAGAATTATGTTGTGCTTTGTAACAAAAGTAGAGAGATATGGTGTCTGTCTGCAATTAGTTGCAAACCCCACTTGTCTCAGGTCGGCATCCTAAATCGACCGCTTACGAGAAGGGGGAAAGGGGTTGGCAACTATACTTACATTGAATATTAACATTTGTGAGAGAAGAATAGCCTCCCAGTACAAAATATGGTACAGTTATGGGAAGCGTGCAATTTTCATGTCCCCCCCTCCTCCAAATCACTTCTAGTATTTAACTTGTAATAGTATGGTACTAACTATTTATTATTATTGTACCTAATATTTTGGGGTTCAAATTTAAAAACATACCTACTGCTGATCAGCTACATAATTGTTCGCATTTAAACCTTTGCTACTGCTTCAGTGCCAACTGTCTGTAAACACGCCGCTGTTCTCCTAATCAGTAAGGCATCACAGGTCGGGAGCATTCTCAAATCAGTAACTCTGTACATGAATGTACAGAATGCAGGGAAAGTGGGATATGGCATGTATGACGACAAATTGTTAGACCGCATTGCAACCTTGGAAAGGAAGCTTGGCATGCCTGCAAGAACTGCAAGCTGGAAGCCTTTGATGTCAAAAGGTGCTGCTGTCCAACATAACGGAGCGTTGTCCATCCCATTTGGATGCAACATTTTTATGGAGCGACAACAGCAGGACGAGGATGTGAAGCTTATTTGTGATGTGGATGCCCTTCCTGAAAACTGCAATTGCAACGCATTACAAGGTATAAGCCATGCAAAGATCCATGGCATTTAGCATGTTGTCATCTAACTGACATATCTGTATGGTGTTTGGGTGTGGGGCATGTAGCAGAAGTTTCTCATTCCTTCTCCTACTCCTCCTATTAGTCATTTGCATGAAGGAGAGTGTGGGGGGGGGGGGAGAGCGAGAGAGAGAGAGAGAGAGAGAGAGACAGGGGGAGAGAGAGAGAGAGAGAGAGAGAGAGAGAGAGAGAGAGAGAGAGAGAGAGACAGGGGGAGAGAGAGAGAGAGAGAGAGAGAGAGAGAGAGAGAGAGAGAGAGAGAGAGAGAGAGAGAGAGAGAGAGAGAGAGCATGGTGACGTATCTGTATGGTGTTTGGGTGTTGGGCATGTAGCAGGGGTTTCTTTTTTTTTTTTCTTTTTTTTTTCCCTACTCCTATGTGCATGGGCATTTGAACTGTCCGCTTTTCCTCCTACTGTCCTTAGCCCCCCTTCTAAAGAGGAAGGTTTGAAAAGGGAGGGTTGGTGTGTTAACATTGCAGCATGTAGCAAATTAGTTGAGTCGTGAGGTTCTTAACTTATATCTTGCACCCATGTAGATCACGATGTACAGCTGCACATGTCTCTGGCTGAGCTACTCCTGTGTGGCAGCCCATGTAGAACAGGATGCTGTGCATGTCTGTGGGTCGCTACTCCTGCGTTGCAACCTATGAAGATCAGGATGTACAGCTGTGCATGTCTGGGGGTCACCTACTCCCATGTTGCACCCCGTGTAGATCAGGATTTACAGCTGTGGCATACTGATCATAGGCCTTTATGTGCATGTCAAATTGTGGAGCGCAACCAACTTTTGTCGATGGAACTTGCAGATTCCAACGTAAATTGCACACCAGCATAGTCCCTCACACCAGGTGTGGATAATGGCAGTAATCCCATCTTGCATAGCAGCAGTCAGCAACTCTCCATGGGGGTCCATGTGTCACCCATGATGCCCACAGATGGTCCGGAAGTTGAAGTTGAAACGCTTGAAGGTGCTCATCAGCTTTGTCGTGTGGGAACCATATCAGGTGAAGCATACCCCCCCCCCCCCAACACTCTCTCTGTCTCTCTTCCTCCCTTTTACCTACTGAGTGCAGCCTTCTGCCGGCTGCGTGTGTGTGTGTGTGTGTGTGTGTGTGTGTGTGTGTGTGTGTGTGTGCGCGCGCGCGCACACGCGAGCCGCGCGCATGCTAGTATCTGGGTGTGCATGTTTTCTTCATGCGCTCGTCAGAAGTACATGGGGCAGGGGGGTCCCTCCAATTTCCTGGTCCTGGCGATTTTGTGTTCCTCAGCATTGCTGCTTACGCGTTAAGGCCATCTCCATTTCTTATGCATGCACTACACATAGCAGACACATCTTCCTGTGACGCAGAAGCATGTTTGCTACTATACCATGTAGTACAGCAGGAATTTCTTGTTGGTGCTTTATCAGTTCAAGTGTAGTGTCCCTTCAGTAGGCTATACAGGGGAATGGATTTTACTTTTCAATTGCAATCTGAATTTCAACCCAGTCATTTTCTTTCTGTTTACTGATACATATTGGTGTTGTCAATGAAATGCATGAAATGGCAGTACACTTGTAGTGCATGTTGTCGTTCATGGCCTTAGGGCATGAAACAATGTAGACTGCCAATGTGCGCTTAGCATTTCTCTTGTGCTCTCTATGAGCATGTAGATGGTTTGGTAGTATTGGCTCACCTTCGTTTAATTTTCATGTGTCACTGGCTAACGCAATCAGCCTCGCTGCAATTCTTCTAATGTGCCACAAGTTGTGGCAGCAGGGCTGCCAAGTCGCATCTTATCTGTCACTCCAAGCCCGAGTCAAAGTGTTTTCTTTGCAGCCTAAAGCTCTGTGTTTGGCTGTATTTGGACTTGGGATGGTGGGTTGTGGGCTGGGGTTGGGGCGGGGAGCGTACCACTTGTGCAGTTATTGCTATGCCGCAGTGGCCGTACTTGTCGGAGTTTTGGGCGTTGGTGGCGTGCTTTGGGTGGGGGGAAGGATAGAAAAATTATTTCTTGGGCACAGAGTGCCTTCCCATGCCTTTGGAAGGTCACGGACATGATGTCTGTGCCACGGACATCATGTGTCTTGGAAGGGCTCTAGGGACTCTTTGAAAAGTATTGTACAGCA
Source organism: Botryococcus braunii (assembly GCA_002005505.1). Taxonomy (NCBI): domain Eukaryota; kingdom Viridiplantae; phylum Chlorophyta; class Trebouxiophyceae; genus Botryococcus; species Botryococcus braunii. The sequence continues at coordinate 52,117 of MVGU01001454.1, read as the reverse complement.
TAAGGTACAGTGTACTTTAATCTCTGGTTTACAGTACTGTTCTTGTTGTCCCATGCCTTGTACCCAATTGGGGGTGGTTCCCGGTGGATGAATCTGCAATCATTACTTTGCAGACTGCTGAAAGTGAGTTGTGTGTGTGTCTGTGTCTGTGCCTGTCTGTCTGTGCGTTCAATGTCTGGGAGTGAGCTACTCCCGCGTTGCAGCCCATGTGGATCAGGATGTACAGCTGTGGCACACTGATCATAGGCCCTTATGTGCAGTGCAGCACAACTAAGTTTTGTCATCACAAAGCCCTTTCTCGTGTATCGCCCAGTTGATAGTCTTGTCGGTGTGTCCATACTGCATGGTTGTCTGACTACTTTTCCCCATTTTCCCTGTATTCTGCGCAGATGCAGATGCCTTCAAATATGTTATGTATCTTGTTTGACCAATCTTGTACCGCTGGTGCTCCTGTTCAAATGCCCCACTTCCAGGGCTTGGGAGGAGCTTTACCGGGGTAATTGGCATGGATGTTTTAGCATGGATGTTTGTAGGCTGCGCTAGGACTTGGGAGGGTTTGTGCTGGGAGATTAGTACGAGTGAAGATGGAGCTTTGTCGCAGCGGCCATCCTTCCGGAATCTTGAGGAGTGGGAGTATGCTTTGGTTGGGGGAGGTGGAGGAAGGATGTAACATTTGGTTCTTTGGGTCAGAGTACCTTCTCCTGCCTTTGGAAGGTCATACACATGTTGTCTGTGCTTTTGAAGTGCCTTGTATTGCCCATGTGGACAGCTTTGAAAAGTGCAGGAGATCAATACAATGTACCTTATTGTCTGGTTCATAGTAACATTTTTCTGCTTGCGCCATCTGTATTTCTGATGTTGCTTGCAGGAGCTGCAGGTGCTCAACAAGACTTTTCTGGGACGGATGTTTTTCCGGTTCAGAGCATGCCTCCAGCATGCCACTACAAGACTCTCGGTCAGGTATGTTTGACATGCAGAGCAAGTGTGAGTGCGTGCGCGTGTGTGTGCCCATGGGTACCCTCACAAGTGTGTGTGTGTGTGTGTGTGTGTGTGTCTGTGTCTGTGTCTGTGTCTGTGTCTGTGTGTGTGTGTCTGTGTCTGTGTGTGTTTGCACATGTGCGTGTGCATGCGCGCGTGCATATGTGTGCGCTGCGTGTGTGCCCTTATGACTGTGTGCATGCTTATGTTAGTGGGTGTGTGTGGGCGTGCCACCTTGCCAAGGGGAATATAAATGCCCAACTACTCATCCATAAGTTTTAATCAACTGTGGAGCATGCATAAGGGAAGTTCAGTGTGTTAGTTATTTCTGATGTTTTTAGAATACACAGTCACATCTTTTGGTTGCTTTGCCCTTGTAATGATGTGTGTTACAATGTACCATATTTTTGGCCTGGGTGTTTGCAATGTGGCCTTGCATGCAATGGCACTCCCAATACTTGGATTGGAAATGCAGGACCTCCATGCGCATTCGAAGGCTGTTCTATGCCGGCTCTTCGTCCGGCTCCATTACATATCCCATTCAGTCATGCAACAGCTCATTGCAGCTGCGTCACTTGGGTCGAGCGATCCTCTTCCTTGGCAGCGTGAATCTTTTCAGGAAGGATCTATTTTTTGTGGCTGCGCTTTGTACTTGGGAGGGTGGTTGTGGGCTGGGAGGACTAGGAGTGTGCTTTGGATCGGGAAAAGGTGGAGGGGAGGGTGTACCAGTTGGTTTCTGGGCACAGAGTAGCCATGCGTTTGGAAGCTTACAGATGGTGTGTGTGCTGTCAAAAGTTAGTGCAGTTCAGCATAAGGTACATTGTACCTTATTGCCTATGTGGTTGAATTGCTGTTTAACAATCAGGCAGATTTGATCTATCTTCATGACCTACTTAAGTGTTAGCTTATCATTCCAAAAGGGTGGGAATTTGAAATACAGCCATTACCTTGGTGTTTATGCATGTACTTAGCAAGATTAGTGCTTGTATCGCAGTGTACCAGGTCTTGTGCTATGCATATCATTGTAATATGTGATGTTGCACCTGTGTCACCACCTACTCTCCCATCTTAGGTCCTTGAGGGGCAAAAGGTTCAACCTCTCCCTGATTGTTGACCTATTACCCCTCAATGGCCCTATTCCCAACCTATTGACCTATTTCCCACCTTAAATGACCTACTTTTAAAACCTTCAGGCGGCCTTCGGCCGCCTATTACCTATTTAAGGCGGCCGGAGGCCGCCTCCCATCTTAGGTCCTTGAGGGGCAAAAGGTTCAACCTCTCCCTGATTGTTGACCTATTACCCCTCAATGGCCCTATTCCCAACCTATTGACCTATTTCCCCCCTTAAATGACCTACTTTTAAAACCTTCAGGCGGCCTTCGGCCGCCTATTACCTATTTTAGGCGGCCTCCGGCCGCCTATAATGTGGACCTATTGCCAGCAGGCACGTTAACATTCCGAGGCTATAGGCGAAATCCCGGCGCTCCCATTGGCCACGAAAGGTCCAATAGGTCGCGATAGGTCCCTGACAGCCAGTCACAAGCCTCCGTTCAAACCACAGGAGAGTAGCGATAGGTCGCCTTTCTTTTTTTAGCTTATGCCCTTCTGACTTACACTAGCAGTCCCAGCGACACAGCTAGAGCATGGAACGAGAAAATTCTCTTGCTTGGACATTACTTGTTATTTAATTTCCGACAACAGGCCTTTGGCCAACGGTTTATTGGTGCGCAAGGTCCCCGTCGTCCCCGGTTATTCCTTGCGAATGCGCTATTGTATGTTATACATACTTCTAACGCATTTTAATGTTGCTTGCGTAGGCTTATGACAGTGATTTGCAAGACCCGTTGCAAGGGCTTCCTCCTGTGGATGGTGAAGTCACGGATCCAAAAACAAAGAACTTTATATTTAAAACCGACACAAAATTATGTTGTGCTTTGTAACAAAAGTAGAGAGATATGGTGTCTGTCTGCAATTAGTTGCAAACCCCACTTGTCTCAGGTCTGCATCCTAAATCGACCGCTTACGAGAAGGGGGAAAGGGGTTGGCAACTATACTTACATTGAATATTAACATTTGTGAGAGAAGAATACCCTACCAGTACAAAATATGGTACAGTTATGGGAAGCGTGCAATGTTCATGTCCCCCCTCCTCCAAATCACTTCTAGTATTTAACTTGTAATAGTATGGTACTAACTATTTGTTATTATTGTACCTAATATTTTGGGGGTTCAAATTTAAAAAACATACCTACTGCTGCTCAGCTACATAATTGTTCGCATTTAAACCTTTGCTACTGCTTCAGTGCCAACTGTCTGTAAACACGCCGCTGTTCTCCTAATCAGTAAGGCATCACAGGTCGGGAGCATTCTCAAATCAGTAACTCTGTACATGCATGTACAGAATGCAGGGAAAGTGGGGTATGGCATGTATGCCGACAAATTGTTAGACCGCATTGCAACCTTGGAAAGGAAGCTTGGCATGCCTGCAAGAACTGCAAGCTGGAAGCCATTGATGTCAAAAGGTGCTGCTGTCCAACATAACGGAGCGTTGTCCATCCCATTTGGATGCAACATTTTTATGGAGCGACAACAGCAGGACGAGGATGTGAAGCTTATTTGTGATGTGGATGCCCTTCCTGAAAACGGCAATTGCAACGCATTACAAGGTATAAGCCATGCAAAGATCCATGGCATTTAGCATGTTGTCATCTAAATGACACATCTGTATGGTGTTTGGGTGTGGGGCATGTAGCAGAAGTTTCTCATTCCTTCTCCTACTCCTCCTATTAGTCATTTGCATGAAGGAGAGTGTGGGGGGGGGGAAGAGCGAGAGAGAGAGGAGAGAGAGAGAGAGAGAGAGAGAGACAGGGAGAGAGAGAGAGAGAGAGAGAGAGAGAGAGAGAGGAGAGAGAGAGAGAGAGAGAGAGAGAGAGAGAGAGAGAGAGAGAGAGAGAGAGAGAGAGAGGAGAGAGAGAGAGAGAGAGAGAGAGGAGAGAGAGAGAGAGCATGGTGACGTATCTGTATGGTGTTTGGGTGTTGGGCATGTAGCAGGAGTTTCTTGTTTTTTTTTTTTTTTTTTTTTCCTTTTTCCTACTCCTACTAATTGTCATTTGCAGGAAAGAGAGAGAGAGAGAGAGAGAGAGAGAGAGAGAGAGAGGAGAGAGAGAGAGAGAGAGAGAGAGAGAGAGAGAGAGAGAGAGAGAGAGAGAGAGAGATCAATGTGTGTGTGTGTGTGTGTGTGAGCGCGCGTGTGCGCGCACGCCACGGGCGCGCGCACGTGGATGCCCTTCCTGAAAACTGCAATTGCAACGCATTACGAGGTATAAGCCATGCAAAGATCCATGGCATTTAGCATGTTGTCATCTAACTGACATATCTGTATGGTGTTTGGGTGTGGGGCATGTAGCAGAAGTTTCTCATTCCTTCTCCTACTCCTCCTATTAGTCATTTGCATGAAGGAGAGTGTGGGGGGGGGGGAGAGCGAGAGAGAGACAGGGAGAGAGAGAGAGAGAGAGAGAGAGAGAGAGAGAGAGAGAGAGAGAGAGAGAGAGAGAGAGAGAGAGAGAGAGAGAGAGAGAGAGAGAGAGAGAGGAGAGAGAGAGAGAGAGAGCATGGTGACGTATCTGTATGGTGTTTGGGTGTTGGGCATGTAGCAGAAGTTTCTTGTTTTTTTTTTCCTACTCCTACTAATTGTCATTTGCAGGAAAAAGAGAGACACACACACACACACACAAGAGAGAGAGAGAGAGAGAGAGAGAGAGAGAGAGAGAGAGAGAGAGAGAGAGAGAGAGAGAGAGAGAGATCAATGTGTGTGTGTGTGAGCGCGCGTGTGCGCGCACGCCAGGCGTGCTCACCCATGCCAAAACTTCCCTCTCCATCTCCCCCCCCCCTTCTCTCCCCATTCCCTTTGGGAGGGGGGTGCACAGGAGGTGAGACTGGTTACTATGTGCATGGGCATTTGAACTGTCCGCTTTTCCTCCTACTGTCCTTAGCCCCCCTTCTAAAGAGGAAGGTTTGAAAAGGGAGGGTTGGTGTGTTTACATTGCAGCATGTAGCAAATTAGTTGAGTCGTGAGGTTCTTAACTTATATCTTGCACCCATGTAGATCACGATGTACAGCTGCACATGTCTCTGGCTGAGCTACTCCTGTGTGGCAGCCCATGTAGAACAGGATGCTGTGCATGTCTGTGGGTCGCTACTCCTGCGTTGCAGCCTATGAAGATCAGGATGTACAGCTGTGCATGTCTGGGGATCACCTACTCCCATGTTGCACCCCGTGTAGATCAGGATTTACAGCTGTGGCATACTGATCATAGGCCTTTATGAAGCAAAAATTATCATATTGCTGATAATGGCAGTCAGCAACTCTCCATGGGGGTCCATGTGTCACCCATGATGCCCACAGATGGTCCGGAAGTTGAAGTTGAAACGCTTGAAGGTGCTCATCAGCTTTGTCGTGTGGGAACCATATCAGGTGAAGCATCCCCCCCCCCCCCACACTCTCTCTGTCTCTCTTCCTCCCTTTTACCTACTGAGTGCAGCCTTCTGCCGGCTGCGTGTGTGGGTGTGGGTGTGTGTGTGTGTGCGCGCGCGCGCGCGAGCCGCGCGCATGCTAGTATCTGTGTGTGCATGTGTTCTTCATGCGCTCGTCAGAAGTACATGGGGCAGGGGGGTCCCTCCAATTTCCTGGTCCTGGCGATTTTGTGTTCCTCAGCATTGCTGCTTACGCCTTAAGGCCATCTCCATTTCTTATGCATGCACTACACATAGCAGACACATCTTCCTGTGACGCAGAAGCATGTTTGCTACTATACCATGTAGTACAGCAGGAATTTCTTGTTGGTGCTTTATCAGTTCAAGTGTAGTGTCCCTTCAGTAGGCTATACAGGGGAATGGATTTTACTTTTCAATTGCAATCTGAATTTCAACCCAGTCATTTTCTTTCTGTTTACTGATACATATTGGTGTTGTCAATGAAATGCATGACATGGCAGTACACTTGTAGTGCATGTTGTCGTTCATGGCCTTAGGGCATGAAACAATGTAGACTGCCATGCTCTTGTGTGCGCTTAGCATTTCACTTGTGCTCTCTATGAGCTTGTAGATGGTTTGGTAGTATTGGCTCACCTTCGTTTAATTTTCATGTGTCACTGGCTAACGCAATCAGCCTCGCTGCAAGTCTTCTAATGTGCCACAAGTTGTGGCAGCAGGGCTGCCAAGTCGCATCTTATCTGTCACTCCAAGCCCGAGTCAAAGTGTTTTCTTTGCAGCCTAGAGCTCTGTGTTTGGCTGTATTTGGACTTGGGAGGGTGGGTTGAGGGCTGGGGTTGGGGCGGGGAGCGTACCACTTGTGCAGTTATTGCTATGCCGCAGTGGCCGTACTTGTCGGAGTTTTGGGCGTTGGTGGCGTGCTTTGGGTGGGGGGAAGGATAGAAAAGTTATTTCTTGGGCACAGAGTGCCTTCCCATGCCTTTGGAAGGTCACGGACATGATGTCTGTGCCACGGACATCATGTGTCTTGGAAGGGCTCTAGGGACTCTTTGAAAAGTATTGTACAGCATAAGGTACAGTGTACTTTAATCTCTGGTTTACAGTACTGTTCTTGTTGTCCCATGCCTTGTACCCGGTTGGGGGTGGTTCCCTGTGGATGAATCTGCAATCATTACTTTGCAGACTGCTGAAAGTGAGTTGTGTGTGTGTCTGTGTGTGTGTGTCTGTGTCTGTCTGTCTGTGCGTTCAATGTCTGGGAGTGAGCTACTCCCGCGTTGCAGCCCATGTAGATCAGGATGTACAGCTGTGGCACACTGATCATAGGCCCTTATGTGCAGTGCAGCACAACTAAGTTTTGTCATCACAAAGCCCTTTCTCGTGTATCGCCCAGTTGATAGTCTTGTCGGTGTGTCCATACTGCATGGTTGTCTGACTACTTTTCCCCATTTTCCCTGTATTCTGCGCAGATGCAGATGCCTTCAAATATGTTATGTATCTTGTACCGCTGGTGCTCCTGTTCAAATGCCCCACTTCCAGGGCTTGGGAGGAGCTTTACCGGGGTAATTGGCATGGATGTTTTAGCATGGATGTTTGTAGGCTGCGCTAGGACTTGGGAGGGTTTGTGCTGGGAGAGTAGTACGAGTGAAGATGGAGCTTTGTCGCAGCGGCCATCCTTCCGGAATTTTGAGGAGTGGGAGTATGCTTTGGTTGGGGGAGGTGGAGGAAGGATGTAACATTTGGTTCTTTGGGTCAGAGTACCTTCTCCTGCCTTTGGAAGGTCATACACATGTTGTCTGTGCTTTTGAAGTGCCTTGTATTGCCCATGTGGACAGTTTTGAAAAGTGCAGGAGATCAATACAATGTACCTTATTGTCTGGTTCATAGTAACATTTTTCTGCTTGCGCCATCTGTATTTCTGATGTTGCTTGCAGGAGCTGCAGGTGCTCAACAAGACTTTTCTGGGACGGATGTTTTTCCGGTTCAGAGCATGCCTCCAGCATGCCACTACAAGACTCTCGGTCAGGAATGTTTGACATGCAGAGCAAGTGTGTGTGCATGCGCGTGTGTGTGCCCATGGGTACCCTCACAAGTGTGTGTGTGTGTGTTTGTGTGTGTGTGTGTGTGTGTGTGTGTGTGTGTGTGTGTTTGCACATGTGCGTGTGCATGCGCGCGTGCATATGTGTGCGCTGCGTGTGTGCCCTTATGACTGTGTGCATGCTTATGTTAGTGGGTGTGTGTGGGCGTGCCACCTTGCCAAGGGGAATATAAATGCCCAACTACTCATCCATAAGTTTCAAGTAATCAACTGTGGAGCATGCATAAGGGAAGTTCAGTGTGTTAGTTATTTCTGATGTTTTTAGAATACACAGTCACATCTTTTGGTTGCTTTGCCCTTGTAATGATGTGTGTTACAATGTAACATATTTTTGGCCTGGGTGTTTGCAATGTGGCCTTGCATGCAATGGCACTCCCAATACTTGGATTGGAAATGCAGGACCTCCATGCGCATTCGAAGGCTGTTCTATGCCGGCTCTTCGTCCAGCTCCATTACATATCCCATTCAGTCATGCAACAGCTCATTGCAGCTGCGTCACTTGGGTCGAGCGATCCTCTTCCTTGGCAGCGTGAATCTTTTCAGGAAGGATCTATTTTTTGTGGCTGCGCTTTGTACTTGGGAGGGTGGTTGTGGGCTGGGAGGATTAGGAGTGTGCTTTGGATCGGGAAAAGGTGGAGGGGAGGGTGTACCAGTTGGTTTCTGGGCACAGAGTAGCCATGCGTTTGGAAGCTTACAGATGGTGTGTATGCTGTCAAAAGTTAGTGCAGCTCAGCATAAGGTACATTGTACCTTATTGCCTATGTGGTTGAATTGCTGTTTAACAATCAGGCAGATTTGATCTATCTTCATGACCTACTTCAGTGTTAGCTTATCATTCCAAAAGGGTGGGAATTTGAAAGACAGCCATTACCTTGGTGTTTATGCATGTACTTAGCAAGATTAGTGCTTGTATCGCAGTGTACCAGGTCTTGTGCTATGCATATCATTGTAATATGTGATGTTGCACCTGTGTCAACACCTACTCTCCCATCTTAGGTCCTTGAGGGGCAAAAGGTTCAACCTCTCCCTGATTGTTGACCTATTACCCCTCAATGGCCCTATTCCCAACCTATTGACCTATTTCCCACCTTAAATGACCTACTTTTAAAACCTTCAGGCGGCCTCCGGCCGCCTATAATGTGGACCTATTGCCTGGCAATAGGTCCACATTATAGGCGGCCGGAGGCCGCCTAAAATAGGTAATAGGCGGCCGAAGGCCGCCTGAAGGTTTTAAAAGTAGGTCATTTAAGGGGGGAAATAGGTCAATAGGTTGGGAATAGGGCCATTGAGGGGTAATAGGTCAACAATCAGGGAGAGGTTGAACCTTTTGCCCCTCAAGGACCTAAGATGGGAGGCGGCCTCCGGCCGCCTAAAATAGGTAATAGGCGGCCGAAGGCCGCCTGAAGGTTTTAAAAGTAGGTCATTTAAGGTGGGAAATAGGTCAATAGGTTGGGAATAGGGCCATTGAGGGGTAATAGGTCAACAATCAGGGAGAGGTTGAACCTTTTGCCCCTCAAGGACCTAAGATGGGAGAGTAGGTGGTGACACAGGTGCAACATCACATATTACAATGATATGCATAGCACAAGACCTGGTACACTGCGATACAAGCACTAATCTTGCTAAGTACATGCATAAACACCAAGGTAATGGCTGTATTTCAAATTCCCACCCTTTTGGAATGATAAGCCAACACTTAAGTAGGTCATGAAGATAGATCAAATCTGCCTGATTGTTAAACAGCAATTCAACCACATAGGCAATAAGGTACAATGTACCTTATGCTGAACTGCACTAACTTTTGACAGCACACACACCATCTGTAAGCTTCCAAACGCATGGCTACTCTGTGCCCAGAAACCAACTGGTACACCCTCCCCTCCACCTTTTCCCGATCCAAAGCACACTCCTAGTCCTCCCAGCCCACAACCACCCTCCCAAGTACAAAGCGCAGCCACAAAAAATAGATCCTTCCTGAAAAGATTCACGCTGCCAAGGAAGAGGATCGCTCGACCCAAGTGACGCAGCTGCAATGAGCTGTTGCATGACTGAATGGGATATGTAATGGAGCCGGACGAAGAGCCGGCATAGAACAGCCTTCGAATGCGCATGGAGGTCCTGCATTTCCAATCCAAGTATTGGGAGTGCCATTGCATGCAAGGCCACATTGCAAACACCCAGGCCAAAAATATGGTACATTGTAACACACATCATTACAAGGGCAAAGCAACCAAAAGATGTGACTGTGTATTCTAAAAACATCAGAAATAACTAACACACTGAACTTCCCTTATGCATGCTCCACAGTTGATTAAAACTTATGGATGAGTAGTTGGGCATTTATATTCCCCTTGGCAAGGTGGCACGCCCACACACACCCACTAACATAAGCATGCACACAGTCATAAGGGCACACACGCAGCGCACACATATGCACGCGCGCATGCACACGCACATGTGCAAACACACACAGACACAGACACAGACACACACACAGACACAGACACGGACACACACACACACACACACACACACACACACACTTGTGAGGGTACCCATGGGCACACACACGCGCATGCACTCACACTTGCTCTGCATGTCAAACATACCTGACCGAGAGTCTTGTAGTGGCATGCTGGAGGCATGCTCTGAACCGGAAAAACATCCGTCCCAGAAAAGTCTTGTTGAGCACCTGCAGCTCCTGCAAGCAACATCAGAAATACAGATGGCGCAAGCAGAAAAATGTTACTATGAACCAGACAATAAGGTACATTGTATTGATCTCCTGCACTTTTCAAAGCTGTCCACATGGGCAATACAAGGCACTTCAAAAGCACAGACAACATGTGTATGACCTTCCGAAGGCAGGAGAAGGTACTCTGACCCAAAGAACCAAATGTTACATCCTTCCTCCACCTCCCCCAACCAAAGCATACTCCCACTCCTCAAGATTCCGGAAGGATGGCCGCTGCGACAAAGCTCCATCTTCACTCGTACTAATCTCCCAGCACAAACCCTCCCAAGTCCTAGCGCAGCCTACAAACATCCATGCTAAAACATCCATGCCAATTACCCCGGTAAAGCTCCTCCCAAGCCCTGGAAGTGGGGCATTTGAACAGGAGCACCAGCGGTACAAGATTGGTCAAACAAGATACATAACATATTTGAAGGCATCTGCATCTGCGCAGAATACAGGGAAAATGGGGAAAAGTAGTCAGACAACCATGCAGTATGGACACACCGACAAGACTATCAACTGGGCGATACACGAGAAAGGGCTTTGTGATGACAAAACTTAGTTGTGCTGCACTGCACATAAGGGCCTAAGATCAGTGTGCCACAGCTGTACATCCTGATCCACATGGGCTGCAACGCGGGAGTAGCTCACTCCCAGACATTGAACGCACAGACAGACAGGCACAGACACAGACACACACACAACTCACTTTCAGCAGTCTGCAAAGTAATGATTGCAGATTCATCCACCGGGAACCACCCCCAATTGGGTACAAGGCATGGGACAACAAGAACAGTACTGTAAACCAGAGATTAAAGTACACTGTACCTTATGCTGTACAATACTTTTCAAAGAGTCCCTAGAGCCCTTCCAAGACACATGATGTCCGTGGCACAGACATCATGTCCGTGACCTTCCAAAGGCATGGGAAGGCACTCTGTGCCCAAGAAATAATTTTTCTATCCTTCCCCCCACCCAAAGCACGCCACCAACGCCCAAAACTCCGACAAGTACGGCCACTGCGGCATAGCAATAACTGCACAAGTGGTACGCTCCCCGCCCCAACCCCAGCCCTCAACCCACCCTCCCAAGTCCAAATACAGCCAAACACAGAGCTTTAGGCTGCAAAGAAAACACTTTGACTCGGGCTTGGAGTGACAGATAAGATGCGACTTGGCAGCCCTGCTGCCACAACTTGTGGCACATTAGAAGAATTGCAGCGAGGCTGATTGCGTTAGCCAGTGACACATGAAAATTAAACGAAGGTGAGCCAATACTACCAAACCATCTACATGCTCATAGAGAGCACAAGAGAAATGCTAAGCGCACATTGGCAGTCTACATTGTTTCATGCCCTAAGGCCATGAACGACAACATGCACTACAAGTGTACTGCCATTTCATGCATTTCATTGACAACACCAATATGTATCAGTAAACAGAAAGAAAATGACTGGGTTGGAATTCAGATTGCAATTGAAAAGTAAAATCCATTCCCCTGTATAGCCTACTGAAGGGACACTACACTTGAACTGATAAAGCACCAACAAGAAATTCCTGCTGTACTACATGGTATAGTAGCAAACATGCTTCTGCGTCACAGGAAGATGTGTCTGCTATGTGTAGTGCATGCATAAGAAATGGAGATGGCCTTAAGGCGTAAGCAGCAATGCTGAGGAACACAAAATCGCCAGGACCAGGAAATTGGAGGGACCCCCCTGCCCCATGTACTTCTGACGAGCGCATGAAGAAAACATGCACACCCAGATACTAGCATGCGCGCGGCTCGCGTGTGCGCGCGCGCGCACACACACACACACACACACACACACACACACACACACACACACACACACACACACACGCAGCCGGCAGAAGGCTGCACTCAGTAGGTAAAAGGGAGGAAGAGAGACAGAGAGAGTGTTGGGGGGGGGGGGGTATGCTTCACCTGATATGGTTCCCACACGACAAAGCTGATGAGCACCTTCAAGCGTTTCAACTTCAACTTCCGGACCATCTGTGGGCATCATGGGTGACACATGGACCCCCATGGAGAGTTGCTGACTGCTGCTATGCAAGATGGGATTACTGCCATTATCCACACCTGGTGTGAGGGACTATGCTGGTGTGCAATTTACGTTGGAATCTGCAAGTTCCATCGACAAAAGTTGGTTGCGCTCCACAATTTGACATGCACATAAAGGCCTATGATCAGTATGCCACAGCTGTAAATCCTGATCTACACGGGGTGCAACATGGGAGTAGGTGACCCCCAGACATGCACAGCTGTACATCCTGATCTTCATAGGTTGCAACGCAGGAGTAGCGACCCACAGACATGCACAGCATCCTGTTCTACATGGGCTGCCACACAGGAGTAGCTCAGCCAGAGACATGTGCAGCTGTACATCGTGATCTACATGGGTGCAAGATATAAGTTAAGAACCTCACGACTCAACTAATTTGCTACATGCTGCAATGTTAACACACCAACCCTCCCTTTTCAAACCTTCCTCTTTAGAAGGGGGCTAAGGACAGTAGGAGGAAAAGCGGACAGTTCAAATGCCCATGCACATAGTAACCAGTCTTACCTCCTGTGCACCCCCCTCCCAAAGGGAATGGGGGGCGTGAGAGAGAGAGAAGGGGGGGGGGGAGATGGAGAGGGAAGTTTTGGCATGGGTGAGCACGCGTGGCGTGCGCGCACACGCGCGCTCACACACACACACACATTGATCTCTCTTTCTCTCTCTCTCTCTCTCTCTCTCTCTCTCTCTCTCTCTCTCTCTCTCTCTCTCTCTCTCTCTCTCTCTCTCTGTGTGTGTGTGTCTCTCTTTTTCCTGCAAATGACAATTAGTAGGAGTAGGAAAAAAAAAAACAAGAAACTCCTGCTACATGCCCAACACCCAAACACCATACAGATACGTCACCATGCTCTCTCTCTCTCTCTCTCTCTCTCTCTCTCTCTCTCTCTCTCTCTCTCTCTCTCTCTCTCTCTCTCTCTCTCTCTCTCTCTCTCTCTCTCTCTCTCTCTCTCTCTCTCTCTCTCTCTCTCTCTCTCTCTCTCTCTCTCTCCCTGTCTCTCTCCCGCTCTTCCCCCCCCCCCCCACACTCTCCTTCATGCAAATGACTAATAGGAGGAGTAGGAGAAGGAATGAGAATCTTCTGCTACATGCCCCACACCCAAACACCATACAGATATGTCAGTTAGATGACAACATGCTAAATGCCATGTGTAACGACTATCGGGCGATGTCCGATAGTCGGAGCCCTACTTAACCGCTGAGCAATGCCGATAAACACCGATCGTACCTTTTAGGCACGTGGCACACCCGGCCTAGTTGGTAGGATTCCTCCGAGGGACCTCGCAGTCCCGGGTACGAATCCCGGTCGTTACATTTGGTATCGGCGAGCAGGAAACCCATTTTCCTCTCGCGTTGCGATCACGCGGTGCGACGCGCCTGCCCACAAGGGGGATGGGATTCCAGGCCGTAACATCCGGACGCAATCTTCCAACGGACCCTCCGTAACGGACAGTCCTTATCCATGGGCTCACTCACCAACCACCACCCACGTGTATGGGCACGTGGACCATCCACCAATTCTCCGTTCCCAGGCACAATCGAGGACGATTGTGGTCTAAGAGGGGGAGAAATGTAACGACTATCGGGCGATGTCCGATAGTCGGAGCCCTACTTAACCGCTGAGCAATGCCGATAAACACCGATCGTACCTTTTAGGCACGTGGCACACCCGGCCTAGTTGGTAGGATTCCTCCGAGGGACCTCGCAGTCCCGGGTACGAATCCCGGTCGTTACACCATGGATCTTTGCATGGCTTATACCTTGGAATGCGTTGCAATTGCAGTTTTCAGGAAGGGCATCCACGTGCGCGCGCGCGTGGCGTGCGCGCACACGCGCGCTCACACACACACACACACACACACACACACACACACACACATACACACATTGATCTCTCTCTCTCTCTCTCTCTCTCTCTCTCTCTCTCTCTCTCTCTCTCTCTCTCTCTCTCTCTCTCTCTCTCTCTCTCTCTCTCTCTCTCTTTCCTGCAAATGACAATTAGTAGGAGTAGGGAAAAAAAAAAAAAAAAAAAAAAAGAAACTCCTGCTACATGCCCAACACCCAAACACCATACAGATACGTCACCATGCTCTCTCTCTCTCTCTCTCTCTCTCTCTCTCTCTCTCTCTCTCTCTCTCTCTCTCTCTCTCTCTCTCTCTCTCTCTCTCTCTCTCTCTCTCTCTCTCTCTCTCTCTCTCTCTCTCTCTCTCTCTCTCTCTCTCTCTCTCTCTCTCTCTCTCTCTCTCTCTCTCTCTCTCTCTCTCTCTCTCTCTCTCTCTCTCTCTCTCTCTCTCTCTCTCTCTCCCTCCCCCCCCCCCCCACACTCTCCTTCATGCAAATGACTAATAGGAGGAGTAGGAGAAGGAATGAGAAACTTCTGCTACATGCCCCACACCCAAACACCATACAGATATGTCAGTTAGATGACAACATGCTAAATGCCATGGATCTTTGCATGGCTTATACCTTGTAATGCGTTGCAATTGCAGTTTTCAGGAAGGGCATCCACATCACAAATAAGCTTCACATCCTCGTCCTGCTGTTGTCGCTCCATAAAAATGTTGCATCCAAATGGGATGGACAACGCTCCGTTATGTTGGACAGCAGCACCTTTTGACATCAAAGGCTTCCAGCTTGCAGTTCTTGCAGGCATGCCAAGCTTCCTTTCCAAGGTTGCAATGCGGTCTAACAATTTGTCGTCATACATGCCATATCCCACTTTCCCTGCATTCTGTACATTCATGTACAGAGTTACTGATTTGAGAATGCTCCCGACCTGTGATGCCTTACTGATTAGGAGAACAGCGGCGTGTTTACAGACAGTTGGCACTGAAGCAGTAGCAAAGGTTTAAATGCGAACAATTATGTAGCTGAGCAGCAGTAGGTATGTTTTTAAATTTGAACCCCAAAATATTAGGTACAATAATAATAAATAGTTAGTACCATACTATTACAAGTTAAATACTAGAAGTGATTTGGAGGAGGGGGGGACATGAAAATTGCACGCTTCCCATAACTGTACCATATTTTGTACTGGGAGGCTATTCTTCTCTCACAAATGTTAATATTCAATGTAAGTATAGTTGCCAACCCCTTTCCCCCTTCTCGTAAGCGGTCGATTTAGGATGCCGACCTGAGACAAGTGGGGTTTGCAACTAATTGCAGACAGACACCATATCTCTCTACTTTTGTTACAAAGCACAACATAATTCTGTGTCGGTTTTAAATATAAAGTTCTTTGTTTTTGGATCCGTGACTTCACCATCCACAGGAGGAAGCCCTTGCAACGGGTCTTGCAAATCACCGTCATAAGCCTACGCAAGCAACATTAAAATGCGTTAGAAGTATGTATAACATACAATAGCGCATTCGCAAGGAATAACCGGGGACGACGGGGACGATGCGCACCAATAAACCGTTGGCCAAAGGCCTGTTGTCGGAAATTAAATAACAAGTAATGTCCAAGCAAGAGAATTTTCTCGTTCCATGCTCTAGCTGTGTCGCTGGGACTGCTAGTGTAAGTCAGAAGGGCATAAGCTAAAAAAAGAAAGGCGACCTATCGCTACTCTCCTGTGGTTTGAACGGAGGCTTGTGATTGGCTGTCAGGGACCTATCGCGACCTATTGGACCTTTCGTGGCCAATGGGAGCGCCGGGATTTCGCCTATAGCCTCGGAATGTAACGGCGACGTGGCACCGTCTTAAAGGGCGGACCGGGACGAGTTTATACCAGCGTGGCAGTCACGTGTACTGATGTAATATCACGTGCTGGAGTTTCAGAGCCGATATTAATTTTCTTGCGAAATGCCAGTGGCATTATGCCACACGAATTACGCCAAGTGACGGCCAGGGTGGGAATAACTTATTTACGGGGGTGAGTCACCCCGGGTGACTGGAATTTCAATGTACATTGTGATTCGACATGGTCGTCGATGAACAGTACGAATCTCGGTCGATGATAGTCTCGAATCTAAGTGACTCGGAAGTTTAACTCACCACCAATACGAGGCTCGGATCAAACACTAAGAACCGCAGGACTAAAGTCTCACGATCGATGAGATCCGGGCCGAGTGTACCCTACTAGAAAACTCGGAAAAAACAGGCCGAAGTTGTACCATGGCCCCTGTAAATCAATATGAGTGTCATTTAACCTTAAAGTACCATACAGTACAAACACACCCAAGTGAGATATGACTGTACCTTATTGTTTATGAGTATTGTAAGTCTTATAAAGCCTTGAAATGAATTGATGTGGCGCACAAACATGCTAATATGAAATGACCCAAACATGTTGCTCGAATACCTAAGGTATACATGTTAGTGTCTATTTTTCTAACACCTCCCCTCATGTGTAGGGAGAAACATCTCTCAGAAACATTGTTTGAAAGTAACTCACAACTTTATTTAATACCTGCCATTGCTCTAAGCTTGGCAAAAGTGACCTTAGTAAGTACCTTGGTGAAGAAATCAGCAATATTCTCACTGGTAGCCACATATCTTGGCTCAATTGCTCCACTCTCCACCTCATCCCTGACCCTGTGGTACCTTACAACAATGTGTTTAGTCCTGGATGAAATGGGAATGCCCTTCACATTTGCAAGGGCCCCTGAATTGTCAGTATAAACTACAATACTGCCAGGACTTTCACCAAAGTCAGTAATCAACTTGGCAAACCACAATGCTTCCTGAACTCCAGTACACATGGAGATAAATTCAGCTTCAACAGTAGACAAGGCAACAATTGGTTGTAGCTTGCTACCCCATGAAACTGCAGCTGACCCAGACATGAAAACAAATCCAGAGGTGGACTTTCTGCCATCCAAATCCCCTGCATAATCTGAGTCAACAAAGGCAACAAAGCCTTTGTCACCTTTCTCTCACGCAAGCCCCAAATTCTTAGTACCAGCAAGATATTTCAAAACATGCATGCCAGCACTAAGATGTGAATTTGTAGGAGCATTTGCAAAACGTGCGAGAAGACCAGTAGCATATGATAGGTCAGGCCTGATTGTGTTAGCCAAATAAAGAATGCCACCCACAAGTTCCCTGTACATGTTATCTTTAGGCAAGGGATCCCCTGAATTCTTCTGCAATTTGAAGGAATTATTTAGAGGTGTAGCCTTGGGGTTGCAGCCTGCCATACCAAAGCTATCCAAAACATCAGTGATTAATTTCTCATTTGACAATTTCACTGATTTCAAACTACCATCTATATCTCTCTCAAAGGTAATCTGCATACCCAAGAAGTGTCGGGCCTCCCCTAAATCCTTCACTGCAAACTTGCTAGCAAGGAGAGACTTCACTTCAAAAATGCATTTGAGATCCTGAGAAGTAATGAGAATGTCATCTACATACAAAAGTAAATAAACAGTCTCAAAATTTTCTCTCTGCAGTATAAACAAAGATGGATCTGCATCTGCAATGACAAAACCAGCAGATTTAAGGAAGCTGCTGATTGTAACGTACCAGGCCCTAGGGGCCTGGTTAAGCCCATACAAGGCTTTGTGCAACCTGCAGACAGTGTTAGGCCCACCAATATGGAACCCTTCTGGCTGCTGAATAAAGACCTTCTCTTCAAGATCCCCATGTAAAAATGCAGTGCTCACATCCATTTGATGGACCTGCATATTTCTCTCAACTGCTTTAGAAAGCACATATCTCAAGGTTGAATGCTTGGAGACAGGTGCAAAAACTTCAGTGTAATCAACACCATAAATTTGTTTAAAGCCTTTGGCAACCAGCCTGGCTTTAAACCTCTCAATCTCACCAATCTCAGAAAGCTTTACTTTGTAAACCCACTTTACTGGGAGAGCCTTTTCCTTTGTCTTGTCATCAACCACCACATATGACCAGGTGCATAATGCCTTGAGTGACTTCATTTCATCTTGCATTGCACTAACCCACTTATCACTCTCAGGTGAATTAATGGCATCAATATATGTTGCAGGCTCTACAATCAGAGTGTCTTTCTGAACTTGAACATAACCACAGAATATTTCAGCTTGATTTGCCTCATTTTACAGCACAGTTGATACAGTAGAAACGGCCAAAGGATGCGAAAACAATGGTTACAAGTTGTTTGGGCTCCACCTCAGTACCCGTCCAGTCCGGCCCGGTCCTTCCTCTGCCAAAGCCTTATTCTATCCTGTTCTAAGTGTGTCCCTGTCTCCATCGCCAATGCGCCTTGTCAAGTAAGGGTCACTCCCTTGGCGCGTGAAGTAGCCACTTCTTGGCGTGGAGGAACATAACTCACGAAGGGACCTTTATGGAGGTCCAAATCCTCGTGGTCCGGTCATTTTCCTATAACACGCGACTTTTCCTGTTACACCCTCCCCCCCTTAGCTTGGACGTCACGGCCAAGAGGGAGACTCACTCTAAACAACTACACTACGCACCTAACACACTTGGCAGAGGTACGGTCCTGTCACGTCCTGTCCGCGGGTACTAGTCTGGCGTCCCCAGCCCAAGCCAGACCCCTGTCCTGTCTTGTCCAGCCCTGATATACGGAATCAAGTTTATCCCTTGCCTTTGCAACCTTATCAGTGTTATCATAGACAGAAGACAACAGATCCCCAAAGAGAGCTAAATCCACGACAGCACCTGGATTTTGCCTCACGTAAGCTGCTTTTTTTGTTAACCACACCTTTTTCACGCTCTTTCCTAAGCAGCGCACTGCGTAGTCAACCCTGAGGTTCGCGGGCACACCGGTGAGTTCACAATATGACCTCACATCGTCTAGGAATTGTTCGAGATCGTCCCTGCGTCCCTCGAATTTTTCCGGTAAGTGGGTTCGAACGGTCGGGATTCTTGCCTGTGGGTTCGCGGGGTTTTGAGCCGCAACTTCAGCGTTTTCTGCCTGTTGTCGTAACTCAGCCAGTTCGGCAGCCATTGCCGCTTCACGCCCCTCGGCCTCGGCCAAAGCAGCCTGCAGCTCTTCGACTTGTCGTCTAGCCATTTCTGAGCTGTCGGTGCTGGCGAGGCTCGGTGACACAGGAAATCGAGAAAGTCCGGGTGGGGGCCCTAAACTCGGTGACCCGAGTCGTAGGCCCCTAAAAGCGCCACACACACCACAACTAACCCAATCCGAATCTATAGAATTCTCTGAAAAACTTCTTTGGGAAATTTTTTCAACGAGAGGAGCTCAAAATTTGGCCCCTCTCGCCGATACCAGTGATACAGTAGAAACGGCCAAAGGATGCGAAAACAATGGTTACAAGTTGTTTGGGCTCCACCTCAGTACCCGTCCAGTCCGGCCCGGTCCTTCCTCTGCCAAAGCCTTATTCTATCCTGTTCTAAGTGTGTCCCTGTCTCCATCGCCAATGCGCCTTGTCAAGTAAGGGTCACTCCCTTGGCGCGTGAAGTAGCCACTTCTTGGCGTGGAGGAACATAACTCACGAAGGGACCTTTATGGAGGTCCAAATCCTCGTGGTCCGGTCATTTTCCTATAACACGCGACTTTTCCTGTTACAACAGTATTCCTAACTCTATCAGGATATCTGCCCCCAAAGAGACATGCAGGTGTGTGTGAGATGCCTGCACCTTGAAAATCAAACTCAACAGGTTCAAGTTGTAATTCAGGAGCCTCATTAACTATACCTTTCTGGATGACCATTTGTGGAACGTCCTGAACGGGACGCGGGTCCAAGCCATGAGGTTCAGGATCTGCAGTGCCCTGATTTTCCCCAAGGTTAGTATTATTTTGACTAATGAACTTAGCCCTCTCAAGGTTTAATTCATCAAACCTTATGACACTTGGATCAGTGCCCAAAGAGGCCAAAGAAACAGGGGACAAGTCTTCAGAAACTCCATGCACATCTTCTCCATTGACTGCAGTTTCAGAATCTTCAGGAGAATCCTCTTCATCATTCACTACATCAAGGAGATCAGGCATTTCATCATCATCAGACAAAGTCTCCTCAAACTTGACAAATTGTCTTGCACACACTGTGACTTTGGAATCTATGAGAACACGGTAGTTCTTGCTGTGCCCATCATAGCCCAAGAAAATGCCCTCCATACTGAGAGGACCAAATTTACCATCCCTTTTTGACTTTTCTATCATGACATGACACTTGCTCCCAAAAACACGTAAGTGGCTGACATCAGGAACAGTGCCAAACCACATTTCAAAAGGGGTTTTGTCATGATTTGCAACTGCAGACCAATTCCTAACATAATTTGCAGTTAGGAGAGAGTCACCCCAATATTCTGGAGGTAGGCTCGAGGTAGTCAGCATGGCTCTTGCTTTCTCCTGCAGAGTCCTGTTCAGCCTCTCAATTTTCCCATTTTGTTGATGGGCATATGGTGCAGTCTTTTGATGGACTGCACCATTCTTCCTGCAGAACTTTTCCAACCCAGAAAACTCAGTACCATTGTCGGCCCTGATGAACTTTACCTTGCACTCGTGCTGGGTCTGCCACTCAGTCAATAAATTAACTGCCTCTCTTGATGCATCTGCCTTTGACTTGAGTAGGATAGTTGCTGACATCTCTGAAAATTCATCTAAGACATTAAGTGCATATTTTTCATCATCATACGTTTCAGGTGAAATTGGACCCATAAGGTCCATATGCACAACTTCTAACTTACTGGTGCAAGTAGTGCCTGTGGGTTTAAAAGGTTGCACGGTTTGCTTCCCATGCAGACAAGCACTGCAGACACCTTAACTTCCTATTGAATTTGAGAAATCAGAAGAAGAGAGTTTCTTCCCCCTTCAAGCACTGCAGAATGGTAAGAGGGTTACCATTCTGCCTTTCATCATTCTTACCATATAGGCTGGAGACAAGTGTCCCAGCCTCTGATGCCACAGGTCTGCATCCCTGTGAATCACCTGAACATTGCATGCCTCTACAAACTTAGTCTCTGGATGGAAGGAGACATGTTTGTCCGGTAGAGCTAAGTCTACCAGCCACTGATAAGGGAAAGCATGCTCAGCATTGCCCAAATGGTACCCATTGGAATCTGTGAGAAACCAATCAATACCCATGATGTTGACATTGATACCATCTAAACAAGGCTTGCCCACAGATAGAAGATATTTCTTTTTAGAGGGAACATGCTTGACATTGTGTAGGAACAAAGAATTGCCAGACTCGAGGAACACTTGCATGGTGCCTTCACCAATAATTTCCTCTGACTTGCCATTTGCCACAATTAGTCTTTGTGGCACATCAAATTTGACGTAGTCTATCATGTTATTACCTGAAGGGGAAATGTGATCGGTTGAACCTGAATCTATAAGCCAAGCTGGTAGAGAGGGTTGAGAGATTACTGTATCCCTCTGAACACAATTGGTTTGTGCTCTCCTCTCCTGAGCTGTAAGCTTAGGACACGTTGTCTTGGTGTGTCCTGGATTCCTGCAGTATTGACGTATTAGTACAGGCCTTCCCTGCTTTGAAACGCATGTTGTCCTGCCCCAGAATTTTCACGGTTAGTATTTTGAGGCACTTCTGCCTAGTGAGCACCAGAAGCAGCCCCACCTGAACCACCTTGCCTGCCTGCAGGCTGACCACCCCCACCTTGATTTCCATGAGGTTTGGGGTTTGAGGTGTTTGGAGGATTATAAGGCTTCTTTGCTTGAAGGTCCATATATGTTAACTCTAAAACATGGTGAAGTTGGTGGATTTGGAAGATTATTGCACACAGATAGCTGTAAACGCCTATCTACCTCATACTCCTTAGTGAGGCCTTCTATGATCATGGAGCACTGACAAACCTCAGAACACTGCTCTCCTAGTGATTTGAGCTTGTTTGCAATTTTCCTACAACTTAGAACATAGTCAGATGGTTTTTCACCTGGCTTCATGGTAAACAACCTTTGCTCTCTGTGGAGGCTCATCAGCCTAGCTGCTGCTCTAGCGTTAAACACCTGCAGCAGCTTGTTTCACATATGGTAAGCACTTGTTAAGTCAGTAATCCGAACAGAATATTGCTCAGTACATGCTTGAGTGATAATGGTTTGAGCTTTGAAATCATCATAAGCTCCCTGATAATCATCATGAACACAGTAGTTGACATTCATTTCCCACAGCATGGCATACACTTGCTTTGTCCATGTCAACCAATTGGTATCATTTAACTTGACTAACCCAATCTTTGGAGTTAACTTCTGATGAGAAGAGAAAGAAGGACCAGTGGTTGGATTTATGGTGGGCAGACCAGGAATTCCAGCATTTGGAAATTGACCTTGCCCAGCACTATGTGGTGGCCCCTGACTGAAAGGAGGACCACCCCAACCACCACCACCTGGTCCACCAGGACCGCCTGGACCACCAGGACCGCCTGGTCCTCCAGGACCACACCCACCAAAGCCACCAGGAACATTCCCACCAGAGCCCGGATAAACAAGGTATTGCGGGTAGTTGCCTGTGTTTGGTGGAGGATGCCAGATCGAGCTTGCTCCTCCAGGGGGAACCCCACTGTATGGTGGCCCACCACCAGGAGGGCCACTACCTACATTGTATGGGTAACCACCACCAGGAGGGCCTCCAGCTGGAATTGCAGTGGCTGACGTTGACACTCCAAACGTGGATGGTACCTGCACACTAGATGGCTGAACCAAAGAAGTATTAGAAATCTGACTCAGTGTCGAGGCAGGTAGTGAAATAGGGATCATGCCCCTAGTAGCTAGTGGAAGATACACAGTTATCTGTGAACAAGCTAACGTTGCTGCTGGAATGATTGCACCACTAGTTATAACAAGAACACTAGCTGGTTGAATCGAAATAGCAGGGTGTTGTGAAATTGGAACTTGCAAAGGGCCACTGGAAAGTGCCCTTGACCCAGAAACAGCAGACTGTGAAGATCTGCGCATGACTCTTGGTGCATTTGAAATAGGCACAGGATTGATCCTAACTGCCCTCCTAGTACTACTAGGGTCTACAGGAAGGTTTGAGTGCATACCACCAGGAGGGGGGTTGCCAGAGCTTGCAGCAGGAGCAGGTATAGCTAGGGGTTGGCAAGCAGAGTTGGCCAGAAGAGGATCAGGGTAATTGTATTCCCCATAAAGAAATTCCTCACTTACCTCCCTTGCATGACGCCCCTCAGCCTCACTGTCCTCTGTGCCACTACTGGCACCTGCGCCTGCACTGGTAGTGTACCCCATTGAGTCTCTCTGTGTAGAGTAAGATTGTTCGTAGCTCTCATTGTTATAAGTGGTTGAGGGATCATCCTCAATCACAATTGGTACATCATAAGAGTCTTCAACATTGGCATAGAGTGGCACAGTATACGTGCCACTCATTGCATAGAGGAAACGTAGTCAGCAATAGCTCTAACAAGTAGAACTCTTCCAGCGACCACCCCAGCCTTCCCAAGGGAAAGCTGCCACAACCAATAACCAACTTCTCTCCCACTGCCTTAGCCACAAGGGCTTGGGCAATCGAGAAGTCCAACCAGAGTAACCTACCAGAAGACTACAAGAGTCCTTCTACCTAGCACAGTGGTCTGCGTAGACCCTGTGCAGGCTTAGGTGCTCTTGTATCTTTAAAGAGTGTTGTAAAGAAATGTAGACAGCCGCGAGGCTTCTTCACGTAGAAAGGTCCCGTGCGCCGGGAGACGATAATACCATAAGCGATTTAATCGCCGATACCATTTTAGCATAATGGCATCATTAAAATAGAATTTGTAGAATTTAAATGTTAGAAGTTAAATGTTACTCCCTGTAACTCACACTCTTTAGAGTAAGTGAACTGTGCTCAAACAAAAGCTTGTAGAAGTGGACGAAACACGACCAAGCAAACGGCACAGGGGTCTGATAAGGGAACTCAGAACTGACTGGCATGTAAGAGCACTCCCTATTTATACTAACCAAAGAGACTACACATTTATTAGCCTCCTGACAGGTTTGCAACTCCAGATCTTGAAAGCGTACGGGCACGATCAAGTTTGCATGCCATCAGTACTATGCACTGGAATTTCAATGTACCTTGTGATTCGACATGGTCGTCGATGAACAGTACGAATCTCGGTCGATGATAGTCTCGAATCTAAGTGACTCGGAACTTTAACTCACCACCGATACGAGGCTCGGATCAAACACCAAGAACCGCAGGACTAAAGTCTCACGATCGATGAGATCCGGGCCGAGTGTACCCTACTAGAAAACTCAGAAAAAACAGGCCGAAGTTGTATCATGGCCCCTATAAATCACTATGAGTGTCATTTAACCTTAAGTACCATACAGTACAAACACACCCAAGTGAGATATGACTGTACCTTATTGTTTATGAGTATTGTAAGTCCTATAAAGCCTTGAAATGAATTGATGTGGCTCACAAACATGCTAATGTGAAATGACCCAAACATGTTGCTCCAATCCCTAAGGTATACATGTTAGTGTCTATTTTTCTAACTCACTCTCTCTCTCTCTCTCTCTCTCTCTCTCTCTCTCTCTCTCTCTCTCTCTCTCTCTCTCTCTCTCTCTCTCTCTCTCTCTCTCTCTCTCTCTCTCTCTCTCTCTCTCTCTCCCTCCCCCCCCCTCCCTCCCTCTCTCTCTCTCTCTCTCTCTCTCTCTCTCTCTCTCTCTCTCTCTCTCTCTCTCTCTCTCTCTCTCTCTCTCTCTCTCTCTCTCTCTCTCTCTCTCTCTCTCTCTCTCTCTCTCTCAAGCATTTCTGCTTGCGGCGTCACCTGCAGTGATGGCACGACGGCAGCGTCAGTTCGTAGCCACTGGGAAAAACCGTCCACGCTACAACGTTTCCAGGAACAGCACACAGCACTCTCCAACAGTAGAGGTTGGTCAAGGATACCAACATGCTTCGGACAAGTCTTACAAATGATGTTAACTGCTCTCACCCTTGCTAAAGACCACGTAACACTACGCCTTGCCTGATAGCAGAGTTCAGCACCAAAGAGGCCTTGTGATGTCTACTTTACGTCACTAGAATACAATAATAGTTCATCAGTAACTCAGCAAGGTCTCTTTGTGCTGTTTGTACAGTGAAACTATCTTACCGCCACAACGGTGGACTTCAACATAAGTCTCAATGAGGTCAAACATTCAGTGCGCTCTCGTCATGCACTCTCATCAATGCACACAGCAGTAATATCTAACTGGTCTGAATGTTTGAGCACAATCGTATCTGGAACGACTTTGAGAATCCTAAACACACCTGCAGTGATGGCACGACGGCAGCGTCAGTTCGTAGCCTGTGGGAAAAACCGTCCACGCTACAACGTTTCCAGGAACAGCACACAGCACTCTCCAACAGTAGAGGTTGGTCAAGGATACCAACATGTTTCGGACAAGTACCGAGCCGTTCCTGGGCTGCCCAGGGATGGCTCGGACTGCAGGAATCCTAAAGTACTACCATACGTAATGTCTATTGAGAACGCATATCGTACAAGTCGCGTCTTATGTCATTGAGGTACGAGTATGATCTATACCGTTCATAAAGGGCTATAAAGGCTATAGTTTACACTGCTGTTGATGGCATGTGACAGGGGATGTCACTAAGCACAGTACTGACCAATTCATTCAACACTTCCCCTTGACAGCACCCTGTCACCTATGTCATCTTCACAAGTCCAAACCCCCGCCTGTGCACCTGGAAGACAGGGCGAGCGAGAGGCTTTGTCAGCATGTCTGCCTTGTTCCTTGCAGACTCCACATAGCAGAGTGTAACCTGCCCCTTTGCAATAGCTTCACGTGCAAAGTGGAAGCACACTGCAATGTGCTTAGTATACTTGCTATACAGTGGGTTTTTTCAGGTTAGCAATGCACCCCTGATTGTCACAGTGTAGCTTCACTAACCAAGGAGGAGTTCCGATTTTGTACAATTCTGGGCGTAATGTTCCCTGTATGTCCCGGCACGAAGGGTGTTAAGCTCGGTCGGGTCTCTTGCTGTGTGTAGGAGAGCAAGCAGAGCCCGACTATGTGTTGACACTTGAGGCAACTGATCAGAGATAAGCACCCGGAGTGCTCTTTCAGTCCCAAACAAGTCATTACATTGCTTCCTGCTCTCTCTCAACGCCAAGGAATTCAAACTACCTCTTCTATGCATCGTCAGATAGTCTGCATTACCATTGTTCAATGAGTCAAGCATTAGCAACCTTCTAATACTCTTATCTAGACCTCTTCCTAATCAATTGTTCATGCAAGTCACACTACGATGCAGCACTTTACCTGTATGTCCCGGCACGAAGGGTGTTAAGCTCGGTCGGGTCTCTTGCTGTGTGTAGGAGAGCAAGCAGAGCCCGACTATGTGTTGACACTTGAGGCAACTGATCAGAGATAAGCACCCGGAGTGCTCTTTCAGTCCCAAACAAGTGCCGAGCCCTTCAAGCCGGCTGCTTATATCCTTTCTAGCAAAAACGTGTCAAATTGCATTACTTTCTTTCTCCTAAGTGGAATCAGTCTAGATCAATTATGGCAGAACTCTAGAGTTTTGCCATCCATTACTCTACCTCTAAGATTGTTCACAGTGATTACTTTAGAGAAGCCTGACCACTATTACTCTTCTGAGGGAAAGTCACTAATTGTTCTTTCACTATTATAACAGATTTCCTCCATGAACCCACGCAGCCAGTTAAGCTCCTTAATAGCCAGACTGGTTGCCATGAATTCTGCCTCCACAGTGGAGGTAACAACTGAGTGTTGCTTCTTACTACCCCAGACCACAGCACTGCCAAACACTGATAGCACATACCCCAAGGTAGAATGCCTGCTGTCAATATCGCCAGCATAATCTGCACCAACATGACCTTCTAACACAGGCCCTTTCCCTCCCAGCACTGAGACACACTCTCGAGTAGACTGAAGATACCTCAATACCCTCAAGCCCTCATTCATGTGGGCAGTGGTGGGAGCGTTCCGGTAACGGGACAGAACACCCACAGCCTAAGCTATATCAGGTTGGGTTGTATTAGCAATATACAACAGAGACCCAACAAGCTCACAATATCTATGCCCGGGAGGCAGTGGAGTCCCAGACCCAAAGCTGGTCTCACCCACTGTAACCTGCGGCATCCCAGACATCACAAAGTCTTTACTCATGGGAGTATCGACTGTTCGTGACTCAGCACTCACCCCAAACTTCTCACACAGTGCATCAATCTTAGGCACGCAGCTCAGTGATAGGCACCGATTCTCTCTATCTCTCAGGATCTGGCAGCCCAAGAAATCCTTGACTTCACCAAGGTCATGAATCTTGAAGCTTGCCAACAGCTCCTTTTTCACCCATTCTATCTCTTCCGCACCCATTGCCACAATCAAAAGATCATCAACATACACAAGCATGTATGACAGCTCCCCATCCTCGTGTCTCTTTATGTAAACTCCCGCATCGCTCTTACACACTTCATATCCCATACTCAGCAGCTTCTCATTCAGGGTCTTGTGCCAGGCCCTGGTAGCCTGCTTCAGGCCATAAAGGGCCTTACGCAGTCTGCACACAATGTTGGGGTTGCCATTATCAAACCCAGGAGGCTGTGTCACATACACCTCCTCCTCTAATTAACCATTCAAAAAGGCGGTCTTTATATCCACCTGGTGAATTTCCATGTTCTTTGCTGCAGCAGTTGCTAGCAAAGTCCTCCTGGACCCGTAGCTACTGGTAGGTGCAAAGACCTCATCTACATCACCTCCAGGAATCTGTCTACAGCCCTGGGCTACAAGCCGAGCCTTAAATCTCAACACGTTCCCATGTGCATCAGTCTTCACAGAGAAGATCCAATGCACAGGGATCACCTGGTGTCCCCTGGGTCTCTCAACGTACTCCATCACCTCGTGCGCATCAAGAGAATCTTGCTCCTCTTGCATTGCCTGGCGCCAGAATTCCCACTGAGGGGATCTTTGCGCCTCCCTGAGGTTTCCAGGGACTGGCACCTTGGACCACCTCACCCCAGGTATCTGACCCTTTACAGGATTCAGATTGTGATCATGCACAACATGGCTGTCCTCTCTAGGCTCACACGCACGTGCTTCCACTACTCTTTCGCTCGAGGTTACTGCGTTACACACCTCTCTGACTCTCTCCCACTCTGCAGGTGTCTGCAGCTTTCTCTCCTTGGAGGATTCACATGCTGCTCCACTCAATCTGGGTCTTACATCACTCATCATGTCCCAAACGCACTCATCACTCAAAGGCGCAGCATAATCTGGCACTGTGCGACACCCTGCAGTGGTGTCTCTCTCATCCACGCTTGTACTCACAACACACCTGTGACTCCCCTGTGTGTCCCTCACAAGCACGCAGAGCCTGGCCATCTGAAGACTCCCTTTGTCCATCAAGTGTCTGATTGGAAATCTCCAAACTGACCTCTCTTGCCTCACTCTCAGCGCTTACATGATCAGACATGCCCTCCAGCCTGGCAAAGTCCTGTCCATTAGGCTGAGCTTCCGTTGCTTCCACTGGGCAAATGGCCTCTGACATTCCCCTATTCTCTCCATCACTCACATCTCCATCATGTTCCACAGTGACCTCAGCTGCAGCCTCACGTGCTGCTACTCTCTGATCATACCGTTGCTGCCGGGTCAGCCCGTCTTGCCCTCGGACACCCATGGCCCCAACTTCCATTCGAACACATTCTTGCACATTATTCAAACGTTGCAGGTGTGACTTGGTCTCCTGGCCTCCTCGCGCCAGGTTCTCCATGTGTCTGAGTACGGACCAGCTGTGGCCGGACTGCGTATGGCTCAGCTCCGAGGAAGTGGGCTCCCCGTCCACGTTGAGACTTGTAGTCTCAGAATTCTCACGGGGGTTGATTGCACAGGGGGTAGTTGCACAGGGGGTGGTTGCACAAGGGGAGTCAGGTCCGGACTGCTGCACGTTGACCTCTCGGTTGCAGAGAGGCTCAGGATCATCTGAGTCCCAAAAAGACAACTGACCCAAGGACTGCTGGCCCTCCTGTTGTACAAAAGGCAAGGCAAAGGGCTGCTGGACTGCATTTGGACTCACAGGAGACATGGTGCTAAGCCCCACTCTGTTTGCGCCCCTTAAGTGCTCCAGAAAGGTAACGTCTCTGCTTTCTTTCCAAATCCCGTTTTCCATATAAATTCTATATGCCTTTGACACATTGGAATACCCTGTGAAGAGACCAGGGGAGGTCTTAGACTCAAACACTCCCCTTTGGTGATCAGGTATGTGCACATGTGTTAGACAGCCAAAAGTCCTGAGCAGGGATACATCGGGCTTTACCCCATGGAAGGCTTCATAAGGCGCCTTGTCACGTCCAGTCACAGGTCCCATATTGTACAGGATGCAGGCTGTCTCCACTGCTTCCTTCCTGAGTGACTGTTTGGCAGCTGCATGCAACATGAGTGTTCTGGCCTTCTCCTTGATTGTTCGGTTCATCCGGTCAGCAACGCCATTTTGCTGAGGCCTGTATGCTGCAGAGGTCTCAAATTTAATTCCCTCCTGCGTACAGAAACCCTTCAATGTACTGTTGAGGAATTCTGTCCCCCTGCCAGTACGAATTCATCTAACAGAGCGGTTCAACTGCCTCTGCCAAAAAATCAGGAGGTCTCTGACTGCACTACTGATTGCATCCTTGGTTTTTACTGCCAGGGCTATGACATAGTGCGTAGCCTCATCCACAATCGTGACAAAGAAGCGCTCCCCAGTAATAGCTGTAGGGGAGATGGGGCCAACTGTGTCCAAATGAATTCTCTCAAGGGGCTCAGTGGCTGCTCTGGAACTGGTTCCAAAAGGGGGACGACTGTGCTTTCCTTGAATGCACGCTTCACATGAAGAGTGACAGTTTGCGCAAGGGGAGAGAGATACAGGGATGCCCAGGACCAAATCTTCAGACTGCAGTCGCCTCATATTAACCTCCCCTGGGTGCCCCAGTCTACTGTGCCACAGTGCTCTCAATCTGCAATCATGAGCGACTGGTGCTCTGGCTGTGTTAACAAACACAGAGACAAGGTTTCTGACTGGACTGACCTTCTGCAAGAAATACAGGCCATTTCTCTGTGCAACTGAACAAGACCAGTTTTGAGCGCCACGCATCCCAGTGTAACTTCCCACACTGTCTGTCACAAAACTAGCCCCATCACGTATAGCAGCTGTCACTGAAATCAGATTAGGTGTAGCTGAAGGAACACAATGCACATTGTGAAGCCACAGGGGTTGCTGTTCTGCATTGCTCAAGCACAGGGAACCAGTTGCAATTATCTGTCCCGTGGCATCTGATGTAGCCATATGCAAAGGAATGGGATTTCTGTGCAAGGTGGGGGAATGTAGCAGGGACAGATCATTGACTAGGTGGACGGTGGCTCCACTGTCCACCAGAAAACTTCTCGCTTCTGGCATGACGCGTGTTGGTGTTAAGACATTCAGAGAAATCATGGCAGACATACCAGAGGGTGGTGGA
Organism: Botryococcus braunii; assembly: GCA_002005505.1. Taxonomy (NCBI): domain Eukaryota; kingdom Viridiplantae; phylum Chlorophyta; class Trebouxiophyceae; genus Botryococcus; species Botryococcus braunii. The sequence goes on along the minus strand of MVGU01001454.1, from coordinate 21,426 downwards.
TATCCCCCGGGGAAAAAGTTGTTGCCGTTCCCGCTGCCCTCCGGAGGTCGAGCCACTGCAGCCGACGCTTGATTTTGGAATTGCGGAAGCATATTGGCCATTGCAGCCATGACTTGCTGCAGGTTCTGTTGCATCTTCTCGTCCGCCTCCTTCTTGAGGCAGTTCCTCTCAAAATGGCCTAGCTTGTTGCAGTAGCGGCAGCGCCTGTTGTCACGCCGGTCCCGTCCCTCCACCTTGGTCGATGAAGCTTGGCCCCCCTGGCCTCCAGCTTGGGTCTCCTGTGGGCTTGCAGTCCTTGGTGTGGTGGAGTAGGCTAGTGTGATGGCTGCCCTGGCCACAGGGGTGACTCTGGGGACCTGGTCGTTGAAGCCCAGTCCCTTGGCTGTGGTGGAGATGATCTCCCACAGTCCCTCCAGATCCTTCCCAGCAGATGAGGAGAACATCCAAGTCTCCTTCGCTTCCTCTGGCAGGCCCTTGATGATTGCCAGCTTGGCTTCTCTCTCCATGATGGAGTCCCCATTTCGCTTGAGCGCATGGAAGAGTGCCACCTTCCTGTTGTAGTAGTCCTCCAACGTTTCTGTCTCTCCCATGCTGGTGTGTAGGAGCTCCAGCCAGCGTGCTGTTACCTCCTGGTCTGCCCCTCCAGTAAAACGCTCTCGAACCCACTGGTAGGCATTGGCTGCCACTTGCATTGCAGCCAGCTTGGCACCCCACGCCTTGGGGACGCTCTCAATCAGCATCAGGAGCGCTGCTGCATTCTCCTCTGTGTCTGGCATTGGAGCTTCAATGGCTGCCTTGCACCTTTTGAGGCCACAGGCTGCCACATATGCCAGATCCCAGAGTGGAAATTCCACTCCTTCTCTGTCTAGAGTCACTGGACATTTGACATTCGTGGTGACGACGCCACCGGTTTTCGTCATTGCGATGCACATCTCTCCACTCTGCGCAGTGGAGTTTGCTGGCTGGCTGGGTGATGCACTGATGGAGGAGCCAGACCCAGCTGATCCAGACTCCGTTGCAGTGCGCTTACTTCTCGTTTTCATGATCACTTGTCTGCTTCTAGTTTTCATGATCAAGCCAGTTCTTCACTCCAAGCCTTAGATGACTTCCCCTGGAAGCACTTCTTCCTAGCTCTGACACTGAGTTGATCAGTCCCAGAAGTACTTCTGCTTTCCCAGCCCAGTTGCTACTATACAACAATTCCTTCCAGCACTACAGAAGGAGTAATTTTACGTGACTAGCTCGATATGTTTGAACGGCCAGACCTCACTCGTCAGTGAAGCTCGCAGTCTCGAAGCAGGGTCCGAAACCCCTTTTCTCCCTGGAAATCTGTCGTGCGCCACTGCAAGCTCAGCTTGGAAAGCGTGGGCCCATAACCTCAAGCATTTCTGCTTGCGGCGTCACCTGCAGTGATGGCACGACGGCAGCGTCAGTTCATAGCCTGTGGGAAAAACCGTCCACGCTACAACGTTTCCAGGAACAGCACACAGCACTCTCCAACAGTAGAGGTTGGTCAAGGATACCAACATGCTTCGGACAAGTCTTACAAATGATGTTAACTGCTCTCACCCTTGCTAAAGACCACGTAACACTACGCCTTGCCTGATAGCAGAGTTCAGCACCAAAGAGGCCTTGCGATGTCTATTTTACGTCACTAGAATACAATAATAGTTCATCAGTAACTCAGCAAGGTCTCTTTGTGCTGTTTGTACAGTGAAACTATCTTACCGCCACAACGGTGGACTTCAACATAGGTCTCAATGAGGTCAAACATTCAGTGCGCTCTCGTCATGCACTCTCATCAATGCACACAGCAGTAATATCTAACTGGTCTGAATGTTTGAGCACAATCATATCTGGAACGACTTTGAGAATCCTAAACACACCTCCAGTGATGGCACGACGGCAGCGTCAGTTCGTAGCCTGTGGGAAAAACCGTCCACGCTACAACGTTTCCAGGAACAGCACACAGCACTCTCCAACAGTAGAGGTTGGTCAAGGATACCAACATGCTTCGGACAAGTCTTACAAATGATGTTAACTGCTCTCACCCTTGCTAAAGACCACGTAACACTACGCCTTGCCTGATAGCAGAGTTCAGCACCAAAGAGGCCTTGCGATGTCTATTTTACGTCACTAGAATACAATAATAGTTCATCAGTAACTCAGCAAGGTCTCTTTGTGCTGTTTGTACAGTGAAACTATCTTACCGCCACAACGGTGGACTTCAACATAGGTCTCAATGAGGTCAAACATTCAGTGCGCTCTCGTCATGCACTCTCATCAATGCACACAGCAGTAATATCTAACTGGTCTGAATGTTTGAGCACAATCATATCTGGAACGACTTTGAGAATCCTAAACACACCTGCAGTGATGGCACGACGGCAGCGTCAGTTCGTAGCCTGTGGGAAAAACCGTCCACGCTACAACGTTTCCAGGAACAGCACACAGCACTCTCCAACAGTAGAGGTTGGTCAAGGATACCAACATGCTTCGGACAAGTACCGAGCCGTTCCTGGGCTGCCCAGGGATGGCTCGGACTGCAGGGATCCTAAAGTACTACCATACGTAATGTCTATTGAGTACGCATATCGTACAAGTCACGTTTATATCATTGAGGTACGAGTATGATCTATACCGTTCATAAAGGGCTATAAAGGCTATAGTTTACACTGCTGTTGATGGCATGTGACAGGGATGTCACTAAGCACAGTATTGACCAATTCATTCAACACTCTCTCTCTCTCTCTCCTCTCTCCTCCTCTCTCTCTCTCTCTCTCTCTCTCTCTCTCTCTCTCTCCTCTCTCTCTCTCTCTCTCCCCCTCCCCCCCCCCCCCCCTCTCCCCCCCCTCCCCCCCCCCCCCCCCCCCCCCCCCCCTCCCCCCTCTCCTCTCTCTCTCTCTCTCCTCTCTCTCTCTCTCCTCTCTCTCTCTCTCTCTCTCTCTCCTTCTCTCTCTCTCTCTCTCTCTCTCTCTCTCTCTCTCTCTCTCTCTCTTCTCTCTCTCTCTCTCTCTCTCTCTCTCTCTCTCTCTCTCTCTCTCTCTCTCTCTCTCTCTCTTCCCCCCCCGCGCTCCCTCCCTCCCTCTCTTCCTTCCTCCCCGTCTCTCTCTCTCTCTCTCTCTCTCTCTCTCTCTCTCTCTCTCTCTCTCTCTCTCTCTCTCTCTCTCTCTCTCTCTCTCCTCTCTCTCTCTCTCTCTCTCTCTCTCTCTCTCTCTCCCTCCCCTCTCCCTCTCCCTCGCCCTCTCCCTCTCCCTCTCCCCTCCCTCTCCCTCTCCCTCTCCCTCCCTCCCTCCCTTCCCCCCCCCCCCCTCTCTCTCTCTCTCTCTCTCTCTCTCTCTCTCTCTCTCTCTCTCTCTCTCTCTCTCTCTCTCTCTCTCTCTCTCCCCCCCCCCTCCCTCTCTCCCTCTCCCTCCTCCCTCTCTGTCCTCTCCCTCCCTCCGTCCCTCTCCCTCCCTCCGTCCCTCTCCCTCCCTCCTCCCTCCCTCCCTTCCCCCCTCCCTCTCTCTCTCTCTCTCTCTCTCTCTCTCTCTCTCTCTCTCTCTCTCTCTCTCTCTCTCTCTCTCTCTCTCTCTCTCTCTCTCGCTCTCTCTCTCCTCTCTCTCTCTCTCTCCTCTCTCTCTCTCTCTCTCTCTCTCTCTCTCTCTCTCCTCTCTCTCTCTCTCTCTCTCTCTCCTCTCTCTCTCTCTCTCCCCTCCCCCTCCCTCCCTCCCTCCCCTCCTCTTTCCTCCTCCCTCCTTCTCTCTCCCTCCTCTCTTGCACCAGCCTCTGTAATAACGCCTGTCTTTTGTTGCTAACATCTCTCCTTTTTCCGGTCGTTCCTTCGTTTTCTGGTTCTTTCTCCTCCCCCTTTCCATGTCTACTGCTGTTCATGCCTCGCTGTCACGTCTGTCCATGGCCCCTGGCTTCCGCATAACCGCATGTAGGATTCGTGGTTTGCGGGCCGGATATGCTTCACTTCTGATCTCTAGAAGAGTCCCAAATGAACTATGGAAACAGGTGGCCATGCTTAGAAAAGAACGGAGTTGGGTGACCGAGGACCGTATTGCCCATTGCATTCTGCCAGCAACCCTGGGGGGGATCCACTTTGAAATACGTCAACGACACGATGTGTAAGGGACAAAGAAGCTCTGACTCCGCAGATTTATGTTGTGCTCCTTCAAAGGTACACATTATAAGCTTGCATGGAGTTTATGCTCTCTCAGGAGACCTAGCACCCAAATCGTCAGGAGTGTTACTATGGATGAGAATGTCGTCCATGAATTTGAAAAAATGAGCAGATCCATGGAAATTGAGGGCAGGAGAAGTGAGAAGAGGTGCACCTGGGGTTAATAGAAGGGACGGCATGTGTTGGAACGTGGCACGTGGCACTGCTGTTCCTACGACCATGACGAGGCCTATCCCATGCCCGTCGTGATTCATGGGACCGTATGGGACGAGCGTGGGGATGTATGGGACGAGCCCGGAGATGTGCTGCTCCCCTGTCCCTATGTAAACTTCTGAGTTCGGCGTTCCCTGTATGACCCGGCACGAGGGTGTTTAGCCCGGCGACACTCTTGTTGTGTGTCGAGTAACAAGCAGTGTCGACTGTGAATGAGATGACTTGATTGGCAACAGTGAAGTAGCAAACACCCGAAGTGCTTTTGATGTCCCAATCAAGTCTTACAATGCTTATTGCTTTCTCTCATCACTCAGCAATTCAAACTACTCTATCGACGAAGTTACTGATAGTCTGCATTACCGATGTCCGATGAGCTAAGCAGTAGCACCTTTCTATTACACATTATCTAGACCCTTTCCTAATCCATTGTTCTTGTGCATGTGATGTCCTAACAGCAGTTTACCTGTATGACCCGGCACGAGGGTGTTTAGCCCGGCGACACTCTTGTTGTGTGTCGAGTAACAAGCAGTGCCGACTGTGAATGAGATGACTTGACTGGCAACAGTGAAGTAGCAAACACCCGAAGTGCTTTTGATGTCCCAATCAAGTGCCTCAACCTTCGAGCCAGGAGCATATATCCTTTCGAGCAAACCGAGTCTGATTACCTCATCCTCCATTGTTAACGTGCAATTGGTCTAGATTGGTTCTGGCAGAACTCCTAGGTTCTGCCACCTATTACTCATTTTAATAAGTGGTCTCACTGGTAATTGGAGCTGATGTGGCCACTATTACTCTTCTAAGGGAAAGGCACCAAAATGTTCAGTCACTATTATAACACTTCCCCTTGCCTTTTCCTCACAAAAACTTGGCCAAACCCAGAGCCTCACGATGTCCCTGAAATACCTGCCTTGTTAAAGGCTTCGTGAATATATCTGCCACATTCCTTGCAGAAGGAACGTATTTCACATCAACTTGACCCAATGCAATAGCTTCCCGCGCAAAGTGGAAGCTGATAGCGATATGCTTGGTATGCTTAGAGAACACTGGATTTCTGAGATGATTGATGCATCCCTGATTATCACAGTGAATCTTGACAATCCATGGGGAAATCCCAATTTCCTCCAGGAATCCCTTCATCCAATTGGCCTCTTTGACAGCTGCACTTGCTGCCATGAACTCAGCTTCTACAGTGGATGTGGCAACTGCAGACTGCTTCTTGCTCCCCCAAACTACAGCTCCACCAAACACTCTGATTACATACCCTGTAGTGGAAAATCGATGATCTTGATCCCCACCATAATCTGCATCAACGAAACCCTCAAGCTCTGTGTCCTTCCCTCCAAGGACCAAAACGAGATCTCTGGTTGCCTTCAGATATTTCAACACTCTGATGGCTTCATTCCAGTGAGCAGTAGTAGGGGTAATCCTGTACCTGGAAAGCACTCCCACAGCCTGTGAAATATCAGGCCTGGTGGTATTTGCAATGTACAACAGTGACCCAACCAGTTCACAGTACCTGTGTCCTGGTGGAAGTGGGCTCCCAGCACCAATGCTGTCACTGTTGTCCTTGGACATAGGTCGCTGTGTGGCTACAAAATCTTTGGTCATAGGGGTGTCGGGCCCCACAGACTCCAGATCCAGCCCAAATTTCTCAACCAGTGCATCAATCTTAGGAATGCAGCTTAATGAAATTAGCCCTTTATCCCTATCTCTCATCACTTGACAGCCCAGGAAATCTTTCACCTCTCCTAAATCATGAATGGTAAACTCTTGCTTGAGTAACCCCTTTACTCTCTCAATCTCTCCCATTCCCTTGGAAACTATCAGTAGATCATCTACATAAATCAACACAAATGACTTTCCTCCATCTACTGAACACTTCACATAGACACCAGCATCACTCTTGCACACTTCATAGCCCATGGTATGCAGCTTCTCATTAAGGGTCTTATGCCAAGCCCTTGGAGCTTGCTTCAGGCCATACAATGCCTTCTTCAAGCGACACACTGTGTTCCCATCCCCATTTTCAAACCCAGGAGGTTGTGTGACATACACCTCCTCCTCTAATTCCCCATTCAGGAAAGCAGTCTTGACATCCACCTGGTGAATTTCAAGACCCTCTTGTGCAGCCACTGACAGTAAGGCTCTCCTGGATCCATAACTGCTAGTTGGGGCAAAGACTTCCATGACATCTACTCCAGGAATTTGCCTGCATCCTTGAGCTACCAGCCTAGCCTTGAACCTCAGCACATTGCCATGGGCATCCATTTTCACGGAAAAGATCCAATGAACTGGAATTACTTTATGGCCACGAGGTCTAGGGACATACTCCATGACCTCGTGGGCATCCAAAGAATTCTGCTCTTCTTGCATAGCAGCCTTCCAATATTCCCACTGAGGGGACTTCTGTGCCTGCCTCAAGCTGGAAGGCACACTGATCTTCCCAAACCGTACTCCTGTGTGCTTCCCCTGATCTGGCTTGCTCTCACTCTCTTTTTCACCCACTACTCTTTCGTTGAATGTCGCCGCACTGCACCTGGGTGCAGTTTGTGAGGATTCTGACTTTCCTCGCTGCTCTCTCTCTCTTTTCGACTCACAGTTTGCCCTTTCGAGCTTACTGCTTCGCACTCTCACATCATCCTCCCAGACACAGGTATCTCTCGGAAAGCTCTTGTAATTGGGCAAATTCTCACAATGTCCAAGCTTCCGATTCACCTCCTCATCCACACTCTTACATGTCTGACGTGCTTCAGCCTCGTCAGAGCTCTCGCAGGCAATTGAACCACTCTGCACAGTTTGGACACTTGGTCTGTCTTGGTGTTGTGCCCATGCCTCTCTCTCTCTCTGTCTGCTCCCCACCAAACATGAGCGCTGGGGCGCAGGCCCAGCAGCACACTCACAAGCATAGCCCACACTTGTGTGGCTGGCACCACATTGTCTTTGGGCATTACAAACGGAACTCACATCTCTAACAATTCCCTCAGGCACTGAACAGGTCTCAAGCATTTCTGCTTGCGGCGTCACCTGCAGTGATGGCACGACGGCAGCGTCAGTTCGTAGCCTGTGGGAAAAACCGTCCACGCTACAACGTTTCCAGGAACAGCACACAGCACTCTCCAACAGTAGAGGTTGGTCAAGGATACCAACATGCTTCGGACAAGTCTTACAAATGATGTTAACTGCTCTCACTCTTGCTAAAGACCACGTAACACTACGCCTTGCCTGATAGCAGAGTTCAGCACCAAAGAGGCCTTGCGATGTCTACTTTACGTCACTAGAATACAATAATAGTTCATCAGTAACTCAGCAAGGTCTCTTTGTGATGTTTGTACAGTGAAACTATCTTACCGCCACAACGGTGGACGTCAACATAAGTCTCAATGAGGTCAAACATTCAGTGCGCTCTCGTCATGCACTCTCATCAATGCACACAGCAGTAATATCTAACTGGTCTGAATGTTTGAGCACAATCGTATCTGGAACGACTTTGAGAATCCTAAACACACCTGCAGTGATGGCACGACGGCAGCGTCAGTTCGTAGCCTGTGGGAAAAACCGTCCACGCTACAACGTTTCCAGGAACAGCACACAGCACTCTCCAACAGTAGAGGTTGGTCAAGGATACCAACATGCTTCGGACAAGTACCGAGCCGTTCCTGGGCTGCCCAGGGATGGCTCGGACTGCAGGGATCCTAAAGTACTACCATACGTAATGTCTATTGAGAACGCATATCGTACAAGTCACGTGTTATGTCATTGAGGTACGAGTATGATCTATACCGTTCATAAAGGGCTATAAAGGCTATAGTTTACACTGCTGTTGATGGCATGTGACAGGGGATGTCACTAAGTACAGTATTGACCAATTCATTCAACACTTCCCCTTGACAGCACCCTGTCACCTATGTCATCTTCACAAGTCCAAACCCTCGCCTGTGCATCTGGAAGGCAGGGCGAGCGAGAGGCTTTGTCAGCATGTCTGCCTTGTTCCTTGCAGACTCCACATAGCAGAGTGTAACCTGCCCCTTTGCAATAGCTTCACGTGCAAAGTGGAAGCACACTGCAATGTGCTTAGTATACTTGCTATACAGTGGGTTTTTCAGGTTAGCAATGCACCCCTGATTGTCACAGTATAGCTTCACTGACCAAGGAGGAGTTCCGATTTCCTCCATGAACCCACGCAGCCAGTTAAGCTCCTTAATAGCCAGACTGGTTGCCATGAATTCTGCTTCCACAGTGGAGGTAGCAACTGAGTGTTGCTTCTTACTACCCCAGACCACAGCACTGCCAAACACTGATAGCACATATCCCGAGGTAGAATGCCTGCTGTCAATATCGCCAGCATAATCTGCATCAACATGACCTTCTAACACAGGCCCTTTCCCTCCCAGCACTAAGACACACTCTCGAGTAGACTGAAGATACCTCAATACCCTCAAGCCCTCATTCATGTGGGCAGTGGTGGGAGCGTTCCGGTAACGGGACAGAACACCCACAGCCTGAGCTATATCAGGTCGAGTTGTATTAGCAATATACAACAGAGACCCAACAAGCTCACAATATCTATGCCCGGGAGGCAGTGGAGTCCCAGACCCAAAGCTGGTCTCACCCACTGTAACCTGCGGCATCCCAGACATCACAAAGTCTTTACTCATGGGAGTATCGACTGTACGTGACTCAGCACTCACCCCAAACTTCTCACACAGTGCATCAATCTTAGGCACGCAGCTCAGTGATAAGCACCGATTCTCTCTATCTCTCAGGATCTGGCAGCCCAAGAAGTCCTTGACTTCACCAAGGTCATGAATCTTGAAGCTTGCCAACAGCTCCTTTTTCACCCATTCTATCTCTTCCGCACCCATTGCCACAATCAAAAGATCATCAACATACACAAGCATGTATGACAGCTCCCCATCCTCGTGTCTCTTTATGTAAACTCCCGCATCGCTCTTACACACTTCATATCCCATACTCAGCAGCTTCTCATTCAGGGTCTTGTGCCAAGCCCTGGGAGCCTGCTTCAGGCCATAAAGGGCCTTACGCAGTCTGCACACAATGTTGGGGTTGCCATTATCAAACCCAGGAGGCTGTGTCACATACACCTCCTCCTCTAATTCACCATTCAAAAAGGCGGTCTTTATATCCACCTGGTGAATTTCCATGTTCTTTGCTGCAGCAGTTGCTAGCAAAGTCCTCCTGGACCCATAGCTACTGGTGGGTGCAAAGACCTCATCTACATCAACTCCAGGAATCTGTCTACAGCCCTGGGCTACAAGCCGAGCCTTAAATCTCAACACGTTCCCATGTGCATCAGTCTTCACAGAGAAGATCCAATGCACAGGGATCACCTTGTGTCCCCTGGGTCTCTCAACGTACTCCATCACCTCGTGCGCATCAAGAGAATCTTGCTCCTCTTGCATTGCCTGGCGCCAGAATTCCCACTGAGGGGATCTTTGCGCCTCCCTGAGGTTTCCAGGGATTGGCACCTTGGACCACCTCACCCCAGGTATCTTACCCTTTGCAGGATTCAGATTGTGATCATGCACAACATGGCTATCCTCTCTAGGCTCACACGCACGTGCTTCCACTACTCTTTCGCTCGAGGTTACTGCGTTACACACCTCTCTGACTCTCTCCCACTCTGGAGGTGTCTGCAGCTTTCTCTCCTTGGAGGATTCACATGCTGCTCCACTCAATCTGGGTCTTACATCACTCATCATGTCCCAAATGCACTCATCACTTAAAGGCGCAGCATAATCTGGCACTGTGCGACACCCTGCAGTGGTGTCTCTCTCATCCACGCTTGTACTCTCACAACACACCTGTGACTCCCCAGTGTGTCCCTCACAAGCACGCAGAGCCTGGCCATCTGAAGACTCCCTTTGTCCATCAAGTGTCTGATTGGAAATCTCCAAACTGACCTCTCTTGCCTCACTCTCAGCGCTTACATGATCAGACATGCCCTCCAGCCTGGCCAAGTCCTGTCCATTAGGCTGAGCTTCCGTTGCTTCCCCTGGGCAAATGGCCTCTGACATTCTCCTATTCTCTCCATCACTCACATCTCCATCATGTTCCACAGTGACCTCAGCTGCAGTCTCACGTGCTGCTACTCTCTGATCATACCGTTGCTGCCGGGTCAGCCCGTCTTGCCCTCGGACACCCATGGCCCCAACTTCCATTCGAACACATTCTTGCACATTATTCAAACGTTGCATGTGTGACTTGGTCTCCTCGCCTCCTCGCGCCAGGTTCTCCATGTGTCCGAGTACGGACCAGCTGTGGCCGGACTGCGTATGGCTCAGCTCCGAGGAAGTGGGCTCCCCGTCCACGTTGACACTTGAAGTCTCAGAATTCTCACAGGGGTTGATTGCACATGGGGTAGTTGCACAGGGGGTGGTTGCACAGGGGGAGTCAGGTCCGGACTGCTGCACGTTGACCTCTCGGTTGCAGAGAGGCTCAGGATCATCTGAGTCCCAAAAAGACAACTGACCCAAGGACTGCTGGCCCTCCTGTTGTACAAAAGGCAAGGCAAAGGGCTGCTGGACTGCATTTGGACTCACAGGAGACATGGTGCTAAGCCCCACTCTGTCTGCGCCCCTTAAGTGCTCCAGAAAAGTAACATCTCTGCTTTCTTTCCAAATCCCGTTTCCCATATAAATTCTATATGCCTTTGACACACTGGAATACCCTGTGAAGAGACCAGGGGAGGTCTTAGACTCAAACACTCCCCTTTGGTGATCAGGTATGTGCACATGTGCTAGACAGCCAAAAGTCCTGAGCAGGGATACATCGGGCTTTACCCCATGGAAGGCTTCATAAGGCGTCTTGTCACGTCCAGTCACAGGTCCCATATTGTACAGGATGCAGGCTGTCTCCACTGCTTCCTTCCAGAGTGACTGTTTGGCAGCTGCATGCAACATGAGTGTTCTGGCCTTCTCCTTGATTGTTCGGTTCATCCGTTCAGCAACGCCATTTTGCTGAGGCGTGTATGCTGCAGAGGTCTCAAATTTAATTCCCTCCTGCGTACAGAAACCCTTCAATGTACTGTTGAGGAATTCTGTCCCCCTGTCAGTACGAATGCACTTAACAGAGCGGTTCAACTGCCTCTGCCAAAAAATCAGGAGGTCTCTGACTGCACTGCTGATTGCATCCTTGGTTTTTACTGCCAGGGCTATGACGTAGTGCGTAGCCTCATCCACAATCGTGACAAAGAAGCGCTCCCCAGTAATAGCTGTAGGGGAGATGGGGCCAACTGTGTCCAAATGAATTCTCTCAAGGGGCTCAGTGGCTGCTCTGGAACTGGTTCCAAAAGGGGGACGACTGTGCTTTCCTTGAATGCACGCTTCACATGAAGAGTGACAGTTTGCGCAAGGGGAGAGAGATACAGGGATGCCCAGGACCAAATCTTCAGACTGCAGTCGCCTCATATTAACCTCCCCTGGGTGCCCCAGTCTACTGTGCCACAGTGCTCTCAATCTGCAATCATGAGCGACTGGTGCTCTGGCTGTGTTAACGAACACAGAGACAGGGTTTCTGACTGGACTGACCTTCTGCAAGAAATACAGGCCATTTCTCTGTGCAACTGAACAAGACCAGTTTTGAGCGCCACGCATACCAGTGTAACTTCCCACACTGTCTGTCACAAAACTAGCCCCATCACGTATAGCAGCTGTCACTGAAATCAGATTAGCTGTAGCTGAAGGAACACAATGCACATTGTGAAGCCACAGGGGTTGCTGTTCTGCACTGCTCAAGCATAGGGAACCAGTTGCAATTATCTGTCCCGTGGCATCTGACGTAGCCATATGCAAAGGAATGGGATTTCTGTGCAGGGTGGGGGAATGTAGCAGGGACAGATCATTGACTAGGTGGATGGTGGCTCCACTGTCCACCAGAAAACTTCTCGCTTCTGGCATGACGCGTGTTGGTGTTAAGACATTCAGAGAAATCATGGCAGACATACCAGAGGGTGGTGGATATCCCCCGGGGAAAAAGTTGTTGCCGTTCCCGCTGCCCTCCGGAGGTCGAGCCACTGCAGCCGACGCTTGATTTTGGAATTGCGGAAGCAGATTGGCCATTGCAGCCATGACTTGCTGCAGGTTCTGTTGCATCTTCTCGTCCGCCTCCTTCTTGAGGCAGTTCCTCTCAAAATGGCCTAGCTTGTTGCAGTAGCGGCAGCGCCTGTTGTCACGCCGGTCCCGTCCCTCCACCTTGGTCGATGAAGCTTGGCCCCCCTGGCCTCCAGCTTGGGTCTCCTGTGGGCTTGCAGTCCCTGGTGTGGTGGAGTAGGCTGGTGTGATGGCTGCCCTGGCCACAGGGGTGACTCTGGGGACCTGGTCGTTGAAGCCCAGTCCCTTGGCTGTGGTGGAGATGATCTCCCACAGTCCCTCCAGATCCTTCCCAGCAGATGAGGAGAACATCCCAGTCTCCTTCGCTTCCTCTGGCAGGCCCTTGATGATTGCCAGCTTGGCTTCTCTCTCCATGATGGAGTGCCCATTTCGCTTGAGTGCATGGAAGAGTGCCACCTTCCTGTTGTAGTAGTCCTCCAACGTTTCTGTCTCTCCCATGCTGGTGTGTAGGAGCTCCAGCCAGCGTGCTGTTACCTCCTGGTCTGCCCCTCCAGTAAAACGCTCTCGAACCCACTGGTAGGCATTGGCTGCCACTTGCATTGCAGCCAGCTTGGCACCCCACGCCTTGGGGACGCTCTCAATCAGCATTAGGAGCGCTGCTGCATTCTCCTCTGTGTCTGGCATTGGAGCTTCAATGGCTGCCTTGCACCTTTTGAGGCCACAGGCTGCCACATATGCCAGATCCCAGAGTGGAAATTCCACTCCCTCTCTGTCCAGAGTCACTGGACATTTGACATTCGTGGTGACGACGCCACCGGTTTTCGTCATTGCGATGCACATCTCTCCACTCTGCGCAGTGGAGTTTGCTGGCTGGCTGGGTGATGCACTGATGGAGGAGCCAGACCCAGCTGATCCAGACTCCGTTGCAGTGTGCTTACTTCTCGTTTTCATGATCACTTGTCTGCTTCTAGTTTTCATGATCAAGCCAGTTCTTCACTCCAAGCCTTAAATGACTTCCCCTGGAAGCACTTCTTCCTAGCTCTGACACTGAGTTGATCAGTCCCAGAAGTACTTCTGCTTTCCCAGCCCAGTTGCTACTGTACAACAATTTCTTCCAGCACTACAGAAGGAATAATTTTACGTGACTAGCTCGATATGTTTGAACGGCCAGACCTCACTCGTCAGTGAAGCTCGCAGTCTCGAAGCGGGGTCCGAAACCCCTTTTCTCCCTGGAAATCTGTCGTGCGTCACTGCAAGCTCAGCTTGGAAAGCGTGGGCCCATAACCTCAAGCATTTCTGCTTGCGGCGTCACCTGCAGTGATGGCACGACGGCAGCGTCAGTTCGTAGCCTGTGGGAAAAACCGTCCACGCTACAACGTTTCCAGGAACAGCACACAGCACTCTCCAACAGTAGAGGTTGGTCAAGGATACCAACATGCTTCGGACAAGTCTTACAAATGATGTTAACTGCTCTCACTCTTGCTAAAGACCACGTAACACTACGCCTTGCCTGATAGCAGAGTTCAGCACCAAAGAGGCCTTGCGATGTCTACTTTACGTCACTAGAATACAATAATAGTTCATCAGTAACTCAGCAAGGTCTCTTTGTGATGTTTGTACAGTGAAACTATCTTACCGCCACAACGGTGGACGTCAACATAAGTCTCAATGAGGTCAAACATTCAGTGCGCTCTCGTCATGCACTCTCATCAATGCACACAGCAGTAATATCTAACTGGTCTGAATGTTTGAGCACAATCGTATCTGGAACGACTTTGAGAATCCTAAACACACCTGCAGTGATGGCACGACGGCAGCGTCAGTTCGTAGCCTGTGGGAAAAACCGTCCACGCTACAACGTTTCCAGGAACAGCACACAGCACTCTCCAACAGTAGAGGTTGGTCAAGGATACCAACATGCTTCGGACAAGTACCGAGCCGTTCCTGGGCTGCCCAGGGATGGCTCGGACTGCAGGGATCCTAAAGTACTACCATACGTAATGTCTATTGAGAACGCATATCGTACAAGTCACGTGTTATGTCATTGAGGTACGAGTATGATCTATACCGTTCATAAAGGGCTATAAAGGCTATAGTTTACACTGCTGTTGATGGCATGTGACAGGGGATGTCACTAAGTACAGTATTGACCAATTCATTCAACAAGGTCCCGCCCATGCATCTCAACTCGCTTGGACCATTTTCAGTCTGATCAGAGACTGTCCCCCTCTCTTCACTCACATGTAGTTCAGGTCTCTCAGGATCCTGACCTCTTTCCTGCACTTCCCCTGGTCCCTGTGACTCGGAGTCACATTCAGTCACCCCCACTCGCTCACAGCTCTCTCCCTTCTCCTGTGCCAGCAGGAGCTCGCGAGCAGCAGTGCGATGCTCATAGCGTTGGGCCCGAGAGGGTCCATTCAATGGCGGAATTACGGGAGCAGGAGGTGTATTCCGGAGGGACTGCTGTGCTCGCTCCAAGGTCCGTTGATGCTGCCCACTGTCAGAGCCTCCTCGCGCAAGTTGCTCCAGTGTATCCAGTGCCCCGGAATGGTCCAGATCCAGCTGCAGTGGTTTCTCACTTGGTCCATGACCAATTTCTGGAGCGCCCTCCTCTTGGGAAGACTTCCCCTGACATGCAGGCTCGGTTGCAGCTTGGTCAGGGGGTCCTGGGAGGGTGCTGTCAGGTCTGCTGCTGGGGCAGGGAGCTCTGACAACCTGATTCTGAGTGCTGCACTGAGGTGAGGAGACTGTCGGGTCGCTGATGTGCTGCTGAGCTGGCAAACCTTCAGGATAAGAGAACTGTAGTGGCTGGTCAGGGAGGGTAGACATTCCCACCCGAGAGGCTCCTCGGATGTGTTCCACAAACTGGACATCTCTGCTCTCTCTCCAGACCCCCCCTCCCAGATAAATACGATATGCCTTGGACACTGGGGAATAACCAGTGAACATGCCAGGTACAGCCTTTGGTGCAAATACCCCCCTCTGCTGATCGGGCACATGCACAAATGCCAGGCATCCCCACGTACGAAGAAGTGACACATCTGGCTTGTATCCCATGAATAATTCACAAGGAGTGAGAGGCCTGCCTGTACTGGGTCCCATATTCAGGAGGATGCAGGCTGTTTCTAGGGCCTCTTTCCACATGACTGGGCTGGCACCAGCAAAATTGAGGAGGGTTCTGGTTCGCTCCTTCAAGGTCCTGTTGGCTCTCTCTGCTATCCCGTTCTACTGGGGAGTGTAGGGGGCAGACATCTCCAGTTTAGTGCCCTGAGATGCACAGAACTCCTTGAATCTGGAACTAAAAAAATTCTGTGCCTCTGTCACACCGAATGCACTTGACAACTGTTCCTCTTTCTGTCTGCCAAAATAGGATCAGGTCCCTGACAACTGAGGCAATTACATCCTTTGACTTTACTGGTAGGACAGCCTTCCATCCAGATGCCTCATCAGCTACAGTCACCCAAAAACGTTCTCCAGAGATGGCTGCTGGTGAGATGGGGCCCACAGTGTCAATATGGATTCTGTCAAGAGGATTTATTGCCGGCCTGGAACTTTCACCAAAGGGAGGACGGGTGTGCTTCCCCTCAATGCATGCTTCACAATACTTTGGACAGTTCTCACAGGATGACAGGGAGGTATCAATGCCTGTGACCAGCTGTTCATTGCTCAGGCGCTGCATCCATGGTTCACCCGGATGTCCCATTCTGCTGTGCCACAGAAAGCGTTTTGCACAATCATGCTGCAGGTTCTTCTTGGATTTGTTCTTCACTGCAGCTGCCAATGGTAACGACCATTGTACTGGGGGAACAGATAAGCAGTCATGTACATAATAGAGACCTTTTTCTGCTCTAACAGGCATCTTCCAGCCATTCGGGCCAGAGACTGTGGTAAATGCACCCATGCTGTCTGTGGTAAAGCAAGCTCCATCACGAAGGGCAGCAGAAACAGACAAGATGTTCATCGTTGCAGAGGGAACACACTGGACATGGTGCAGCCACAGTGGGATAGAATGCTGGTTCAATAGGCAGATTGATCCAGTGGCAGTGATTCCTCCTGTTGCATCAGACGTGGCCAGCTGCAGAGGGATAGGAGCAGCATGGACTGTGGGAGCATGTAACAGTGACAGATCATTGACAAGATGGACTGACGCTCCACTGTCTACCAACCAGGACTGTTTGGAAATTCTCCCCTTGCATGGTTTGAGAACATTATAGGATACCACGTGTGGCATACCTTCAGGTGGGGGAGAAGGTGGACCAGGTGGTGGGTGCAGCAGTGGGAACGCTCCCACTGCAGGGAAGACATGCTGGACTGCTGGTGGGGGCTGGGGTCCTCCAGGAAACTGACCTTGGGGCCACATGCCTGCCAGTTGCTGCACTGCTGCTACCACATTCCTCCGGGTTTCGGTGTCCCTCTGTCTCTTGCGGCAGTCTCTCCAGAAGTGTCCCCTTTTGTGGCAGTAGTTGCATGTACCACGTACTTCCCCCTTGGTCTCTGTGTCTGCAGGCTGTCTGGTCTGAGTCAAAGCACATGCAGTAGGGGCAGGGGCTGCAGCAGCCTGCACTGGTTGTGCAGTCATGACCAATGCAGGCAGATCTGGGTCATCATCGTAGCCCGTTGCATCTGCTGTGGTGGAGATGAGGTCTGCGAGTTGGTCCAAGGGATAAGCAACGGCTGTAGGCAGTAGTCCAGGGGGGTTGGCAGCTGCTGGCAGACCCTGCACAATCTGTGTGGCCACGTGCCCATCTAGAAGATCATGTCCATTTCGTTTCAAGCAACCTTTCAGATTGATAGTCCTATTGACATACTGAGAAATGGTTTCTCCTTGTTTCATGCCACGGGACATCTCCTTTAACCAGTCAGCATTGGCCTGAGTATTGTAGCCTCTGTTAAAGGTTATGGGCAATCGGCTTTCCCTGTACAAAGCAGACAGGTCGTCAATAGACGAAGTTACTCCAGCTACAGTCCGTACGACTGTCTGCTGAGTGCCACACACAACTGTCGGACAAGACTAGCATCTGGTGATGCCCAGCATCTTTCACAACCAGTTCCGTTACATCATTATCTTGTACACAAGCACCGATCAAGCAATCACTAGATAAGGCTCTAGACGGCTACGTTCAAGTACATGCCTATACTCCCTGAAGTCACTGTCCCTTATCTGTTTGAGTGACTACAGGGTACACTAAGCTTGTTCACTCTCACAATAGCAACAATGATACAACACACACTGCCGCACCGTACCTGTACAAAGCAGACAGGTCGTCAATAGACGAAGTTACTCCAGCTACAGTCCGTACGACTGTCTGCTGAGTGCCACACACAACTGTCGGACAAGACTAGCATCTGGTGATGCCCAGCATCTTTCACAACCAGTTGGTATTCACTCCGGTGGGGCAGCCTTAAGAGTTCATCCGACAAACGTGTGATCTAGATAGGATTGTACCTTATGTTCGAAAACGTCCAGAATCTGCCGTGTCTCAAGGTACCTTATGTTCTCAATGGACCCATATCCTAATAGTGCACACATGAAGATCACTTAAAGCACAAGGCATTCAATAATAATGTTCAGAACTCAACACTTCCCCTTGCCTGCATGCTTTAAGTGTATCTTCTCAAACCTAGTGAATCACGATGACCAACAAACACGGGCTTGGCAAGTGGCTTGGTCATAATGTCAGCCACATTGCGTGCAGATTCCACATAGAGGATATCTACCTGCCCAAGTGCCATAGCTTCCCTAGCGTAGTGGAAGCTTACTGCAACGTGCTTTGTGAATTTGGAATACAGGGGGTTCCGTAAATTAGAAATGCATCCTTGGTTGTCACAGAAAATTTTGACCCTCCAAGGTGCAGCCCCTATCTCTTCCAAGAAGCCCCTTAGCCAGTTGGCTTCCTTCACAATATGGCCAGCTGCCATAAACTCAGCTTGCACAGTTGAGGTAGCAACTGAGCTCTGCTTCTTGCTTCCCCAAACCACGGCACTACCATAGACTGATAGAACATAGCCAGTGGTGGAATACCTGTGGTCCAGGTCCCCAGCATAGTCGGCATCAACATAGCCTTCTAGCTCAGGGCCCTTTCCACCCAGAGTAAGAGCTAACTCTCTGGTATCTCTCAAGTACTTCAGCACTCGAATGGCCTCATTCCAGTGTGAGGTAGTGGGTGTCATTCTATACCTTGACAACACTCCAACAGCCTGAGAAATGTCAGGCCGGGTCGTATTGGCTATGTACAGTAACGATCCAATTAACTCGCAGTATCGATGACCAGGTGGCAGAGGGGTACCAGCCCCATGTGACATACCATCTGAGGACTCGGGTCTGCTGCTAGCCACGAAGTCCTTGGACATGGGGGTATCAACCCCACGTCCATCATCAGCAACGCCAAACTTCTCCACAAGAGCATCAATCTTGGGAGTGCAACTCATGGAAATAGTGCCCTGAACTCTATTGCGTAGGACCTGACACCCCAGGAAATCATTCACCTCTCCCAAATCATGGATGGTGAAGTCCTTCTTCAATAACTCTTTCCCCCACTCAATCTCTGCAACCACTCTGGCAACTATGAGAAGATCATCGACATAAACAAGAATAAACGACAGATTACCATCAGGGGCCCTCCTGATGTATACCCCAGCGTCGCTCTTGCACACACTATACCCCATCACGCTCAACTTGTCGCTCAAGGTCTTGTGCCAAGCCCGTGGGGCTTGCTTAAGACCGTAGAGTGCCTTCCTGAGCTTGCACACAACTCTCGTGTTGCCATTCTCAAATCCTGGTGGTTGGGTCACATAGACCTCTTCCTCCAACTCCCCATTGAGAAAAGCTGTCTTGATATCCACTTGGTGGATCTCAAGATTTTGTGTGGCAGCCACTGCCAGCACAGCTCTCCTAGCACCATAGCTGCTGGTAGGTGCAAAAACCTCACCAACATCTATACCAGGAATCTGTC
The DNA here is from genome assembly GCA_002005505.1 of Botryococcus braunii. Lineage (NCBI taxonomy): Eukaryota > Viridiplantae > Chlorophyta > Trebouxiophyceae > Botryococcus > Botryococcus braunii. Next base: position 2,023 of record MVGU01001454.1, on the reverse strand, counting down.
TGCAACCCTGGGCAACCAATCTTGCTTTAAACCGAGTGACATTCCCATGTGCATCGTTTTTTGTAGAAAAAATCCAATGAACAGGGATAACTTTCTGCCCATGGGGTCTTTCCACATACTGCATAACCTCATGGGTGTCTAAAGACTCCATCTCCTCTTGCATTGCCTGCTGCCAAAACTCCCACTGAGGTGAGCGCTGGGCTTCCCTCAAGTTTGTGGGCACGTGAACTTTTCCCAACGTGACAGAAGGTACACTCTGTACCTTATGCTGTGGTGCAGCAGGGCTGTCAGCCTTACTGATGCTGTTCCCTTCTCTCTCTCTCTCTCCCTGGTTGCCAGAATAAGGTACATTATGTACCTTATGCTGGGACTGGGCAGTACTGCCGGGATTATCTGATTCCTTCTCAAGTCTCTCTCTCTCTCCTTGACTACTGGACTCATGTGCAGCACCCTTACATTCTCGCACCTTCCGCAATGCAGAGGGAGCAGCAGCTCTCTCTCTCTCCTGGACTCACACTTGGCACACTACCCAGACTTGCCTGAGCTGCGCCTACAATGTCAGCCTGCACACCATAAGCATGACTAGCCAGTGACTGGGATTGGGCACCAGCTTCCCCTACTGCTGGCATGTCTAACCCACTGCTCTCATCTCTTACATCTGCACCGAACATAGCCTCGACTGTCTCAACCTGCCCCTGCATATCAGGGAGACCAACCATGTTTGGCTCACTCACAATTGCCTGACCTGGGTCAGGGGCATGCAATGGGATGTCAGAATGCTCTCTCCTAGCCACGCGCTGTACATAACGCTGCTCCCTTGTAAGGGTGGTCCCTGGAGGAAGGGGAATTTGTGACTTCCCCTGCATTCGCAACCCCTCTTGTACCTTCTGCATTTTTTCTACCTGGGATTGAGTTTCTACACCCCCCCTGGCCAGATTCTGCATATGCTCAAGCACCGACCACGAGTGCTGAGATGGTTCTGGGGTCCCAACAGTAGAATCCAGGCTGGTGGGGTTTCCTTGGTCATGTGCTGCTGTGGTCCCGTCTCCAGACTGATCCCCAGCACAAAGTCCAGAGGTCCCAGGAGCCCCAGTGGAAAGCGTCTCCACTCCATGGTCATCCTCCTCATCCCAGAACGTGGGTGGAGCAGCAGAGGAATTGCTTGAGGCGTTGCCAGATTCTCACTGCCAAGGGGGGTGATATCCTAGAATCATAGACAGACCCAGGCTGGACCTTTGATAGACCCACTCTCTCAGCCCCCCTCAAGTGCTCGATAAAGCTGACGTCCCTACTCTCCTTCCACACTCCATTCCCCACGTACACACGATACGCTTTAGACTGGGGACAATAACCAGTAAACATCCCAGGGATGGTCTTGGGCCCAAAAACAGACCTTTGGCCACTGGGAATGTGCACATGGGCTACACAGCCAAACGTGCGCAGCACAGACACATCAGGTTTGACACCAAAGAATAATTCCATGGGGTCAGGGACCTGCCTGAAGTAGGACCCACATTGTAGAGGAGGGTAGCTGTCTCAAGCGCCTCCTTCCAAAGGGAGGGGTCTGCTGCAGCATGGACCAACAGAGTCCTTGTTCGCTCCTTCAGGGTCCTATTCATCCTCTCCGCCACCCCATTCTGCTGAGGCGTGTAGGGCGCTGAGGACTCCATCTTAGTGCCCTGCTGAGCACAAAACTCTTTGAATTGCTGGTTCAGGAACTCTGAACCCCTGTCAGTCCTCACACACTTCACAACCGTGCCTCGTTGGGTCTGCCAAAAACGGAGCAGGTCTATCACAGCCTTTGGGATGCAATCCTTTGACTTCACAGGCAGGGAGGCAACTTGGTGTGAACTTTCATCCACTACAGTGACCCAATATCGTTCACCTGTGATGGCAGGAGGTGATATGGGACCCACAGTATCCACATGGACTCTATCGAGTGGGTGATGTGCAGGCCTGGAAGATACAGGGAAAGGAGGTCTGGAGTGTTTCCTTGTATACACGATTCAGTGCTTGGTCAGGC
>MVGU01001453.1:107500-114291 GCA_002005505.1 Botryococcus braunii | reverse complement strand
AGAGAGAGAAGAGAGAGAGAGAGAGAGAGAGAGAGAGAGAGAGAGAAGAGAGAGAAGAGAGAGAGAGAGGGGAGGAGAGGGGAGAGAGGGAGAGAGAGAGAGAGGGAGAGAGAGAGAGAGAGAGAGAGGGAGACAGAGAGGGAAGGGGGGGAGAGAAGAGAGAGAGAAGGAGAGAGAGAGAGAAAGAGAAGAGAGAGAGAGAGAGAGAGAGAAGAGAGAAGAAGAGAGAGAGAGAAGAGAGAGAGAGAAGGGGGGGGATTTCACAAATTTTCACGATTGTCAGGTACCTTCAAGCAAAGTCAGCTTCTATTACCGTGTGTTACGCAATATTTCACAAATGCTTGACAAACACTTTTCGATACTTTCATAAAGACCCAGTCCTGTCGGAAGTCACTAGAATCAGGACGGGACAACTGAGTTTTCTGCCGTGATCATAGCGATGTGTTACAAAAGCAACCTGACACGAAATAATCGTGATCAATTTACTCCCTCAACTACAACAGTCTGCCTTGCCTTGTCATGGCATTACTCTTACACCGTCAAACCTGACTAGCTTGACGATAAATACACCAAACTATACGTTGATCAAGGAACTGCTATATCTTTATTGCATATCTCAGTCCACCCTGTGCGGGAGTCATGGATCCAATCCGGCTATCAAGAATTACGGTAGTTGAAGAAAAACGACAGTTAATTTTATACACACGCATGCGGGTAGCTACTTTGTCTCAAAGCAGGCCCAGCGTTCTAAGATGCTTGCTGGGGGACTGTGCATGCTTGCAGCAAAAAATTGCCATTTTACGCAGTCCCTTACATAACCAGATCTCGATAAACATTGTACGGATGACTGTCAACGACTGAAATGTTTCCCTTTATAAATGTAATTACAAGGGCTTGTCTTGCGTCCCGCACAAACTCACACATGTGAAAGTGTAATCTTAAACTTCACATTAGACGATGTTATTAATAACCAGCGACGCGAAGACGCTTTCGTTCCTAATATTCGGATGAAGGCGACAGGAACGGTTTTGGATCAACATAAATGAATTTAGGGCCGCTAAAGCAATTTTATATTGACTCTTAGCAGCACAGACTAACGCTGCTTGAAGGAAACGATGCAATCATGGCACAAATATACATGTCAGCGCATGTATGAGTATCCCAGGCCTGGGATACTCCTAGCTAGGGGCATGCATACTTGGATCCATGGATATCTCAACACACGTGGCATGCACATATATGGAGCACGGCCATAATAGCGCATATGGATACCCAAGGGGCATGCAACGTGGATGCATATACAGATACGCAAACGCACGTGAATATATATTCATGTTTGAACCATACATGGTTCAAACATTACCGGTTGAAAGGAGCATATATATGGACATCTAAGGGGCCACCTATGCATGCAGGCCCGGGGATATTATATTTTGACCGTTACCCTTGCAGAAAGGTAATGCTTGTTTGATACCATTGCAATAAGATGGGTATTAAAAAAAATTACCCGGTTCAAACGTTGCGCCTTACCGGTTGAAAGGAGCATAAAGCCAAATTCCCAACTTCAACTTTCAGTACTTAAGCTTGTTGCTATTGTCCAACCATCACATCAACAGCGGCTGGATCCTAGGTCCTTAGCAGCATAGAAAATCTCCACTTTGAAGCCAAAACATATCCACGGGGCATGCTATGAAGAGAACGGCATCAAGTAAAGCGGGTGTTTATTACATAGTTCGCCCAACAACTTTAGGAACCTTCTGTTTCTTGATCAATAACCAACGTAACAGCGCCAAGGCGTTTAGCAGCATACTTAGATAATGCCTGAGGCCAACAGGAGTTGGCCCACTCAAGGGGCACGTTGTGGAGAGAAAACTATGACTCAAAAAAAGACGGTACTTATGTTGCTCCGGGCGGCCCGTTCAAACGAGCAGAAACTAGCAATTATCTGTTTAATCTTTGGAGTGATAGCGGAGTCCCTGCAGGCTAAAGCAGTGATCAGGGTGACTAGACCTTCTTGTTCGGCAAACAAGCGTGACACAACGTTGAAGAGGAGGGGTAGGAAGAGGAGGAGGAGGAGGAGGAGGAGGAGGAGGAGGAGGTAGAGGAGGAGGAGGAGGAGGAGGACGACGAGGACGACGAGGTAGTGGAGGTGATGGCTGGAGGGGGGGGGGTAGCGGGAGAAGGGGAGGGGAAGAGGGAGGAGAAGGAGGAGAAGGAGGAGAAGGACGAAGCAGGACGAGAAAAAGCAGCACCAACAGCAGCAGCAAAAGCAGAACTACCTTGAATTGTGCGACTGAAGTTTCCTGTGGGAACATAAGAGAGAAGATGCCACTCAGGGTATGAAAACCGCTAGCAATGAGCTGTTACTCACCATGTGATGGCCCCCACTTGGACAGCTTCCTTTCACCTACACAATCCCCCCCGCCCCTCCCCCCCCCCCCCCCAACTGGGCAGTACACTTTTCAGAGCATGAGTCCCCTCGCAATGGCAGCAAAGCGGACGGGACCTCAGCAGCCATGCAACTGCTATGTGGTATGTCGAACATTACAGCCAGCATATCTGCCCTCCCGGATTTTCTGCTTATACATGTAGCGGGACAATCAGCAGCCCAGCGGGCACGAGCGTTTTGAACATTGTATGAAATGTCAGCATTAATGGACTGCTGATCAGAATCGAGCAAAGCAACTCCAGCCCAGGATGGCCTGCTCCGAAGCACCAGGTCAGTCAGGGGTCCAGCAGGCATGTGTCGGCCGGTGTACTGCAGTTGTACTGCCGATCAAAGCCAAGCAAAGCTTCTTCAGCCCATGATGTCCTGCTCCTTTGCTGCAGGCCAGTCAGGGGTCCAGCAGGCATGTGATTGGCGGATGTTACGACGAGCGCGCCACACAGCACTGTTGGCCTTGAAGCCTCCTCCAAAGCCCAGCTGCCAGAGGCGGTCCCCTTTCTTGATGCCCACGTTCTGCTCAATGTATCCCAGAATGTACCTGTGTATACGCCCAGTGTCTTGTAAAGAATCCTGAAAGTTCACAAGAGCCCTCTGCACTTTTCGAGCGAGGTCTGCAATAGGGCTTCTCCGATACTTTTTTCTCGTTAGGGGATTCCTTTTCCTCTCTTCACCTTTTTGCTTGGGCTTGTGTTTGCAGTCACCATTCGGTATGGAGTCTTGTGAATTTCGGGGTGGTGTGTATTGAGGGGTTATATTGGGGGGGACGGGGCGGCGGTTGACCAACCCAATTAGCCTCCAATGTGCCCAAAAGCATCAACGCAATATCCAAGAAAGAAAAGACCGGGAATCATAAGAATCTTTTTAATTGCAGAATCTTTTCTGCTGCCTTGAGATAATTTCTGATGCTGGTCGTTGTCCTCCACCCTCTGGCCCATGAATCATAAATTTAGAAAGAAGAAGTGCCACTGGAGCGCTTTTCAACAAGTACCAGAATCAAACAGCTATCCCGGCGGCAGCAGCCATCACTAAAAAGCCCATTATGGCTAATACAAACAATGATACTGCCAACGGGGGGTAGGAACGTTCTGCTGTATGACAAAACATGCCGAAATGGCTGATTGATAATCAGCATTTTTAAGTTTAAGAGACCAGGATGTCGGATCACCAGGATGACAATGGTGAAACAGAACACGATACTCGTCATGATGTGGATGCAAAAGGACCGGTGCGAAAAGGAGAGGAATGATTAATCACGATAAACATCGCTGATGTGGGGGCAAAGGAAACACGGTACCGAAAAGGTAGGAATGATAAGTAGATCGATACAAATTTGTGCAAGAAAGCAGGTCACCATGTCGACGCGGCCGAGACGTTTCCAAAGCGGTACAGTGTTTCCCGTGCTGGCTTCATGTTGGCTTCTGACAGGCGAAGCTGTTCCTCCACAGAGTCCAGGACCCCCCGCCCGCCGGGGTGGAGAAGGAAGTGCTCGAAGGCAAGCTTGAAGTCAGGCACGTATTTTGGGTTCCGCACCGACTTCAACTGCAATACCCACAAAGGTCCCGAGATCGCAAGGCACACCCCATTAAGCAAGGCCAAACCCCCTAGAGTTTTTAGAGACTTCAATCACAAACATTCACGCCACAAAAAACCTGAAACTAAAACCTTTCCATAGAGACCGAACTCCCCACTCCACAAAGGCAACCGAGTAGCAAGCTGCCGACCAACCGAATCCTGCTTAAGGGTTTCCTTCCTTCTCTTGCTGAAGGGCTGATACAGCTGCAAAACTACAACATCAAACAGGCTTATGGATGCATTGTCAGCATTCCCGAAGCCATGCTCATGCACCTGATTCATCCTGAAACCAGGCTCATGGCTCATATTGCCATGCTCATTCACTTGGCTCATTAGGAACATAGGTTCTGGCGAATCAGCCCTGTGAGGAAAAAGAGCATGGGAAACGTGCAATAAAAGCTGTCTGACATGAACAAAACTGGTTTTCCAGGAATTGGACAAGCCAGCTGTCTGGGATGTATATGTGTCAAGAGTGCATGTGCATATGTGCCATAAGTGCCATATGGGGCAAACAAGTCTCACTGACGGGAGCAACTGTGTTAACGGTATCAACAGTATTCAGGAAGGGGGCAAACCAGCTCTCCAAGGGGCAAGACTTTCGGGCCCAGCTCTCGCAGATTCTTTTTCAAGGCTCTACCAGCAACGGCGATGACCGTCTTGCGCAGAAACACACCCCCCATCCCCTCGGCATCTTGCCCGTTTCCCATGCACAGGAAAGCCTCGTCTTCGTTGCCTGTGTGTGTCCTCACTGTGTGCACAAGCTCGTACTTTGCCCTGCGGGCATCACATGGCCTGCACCGTGCTAGCACCAGGTCAGCAACAGGTCAGGGATGGGCCAGCAACAGGTCAGCGACCGGTCAGCAACAGGTCAGGGATGGGCCAGCAACAGGTCAGCGACCGGTCAGCACCAGATCAGCCACAGGACAGCAACACACCCTTGGAGCGACACACACCAATTGAACCAAACTCTATGATCCTTCTAAAATTGTTGTTTTGAATCTCAAGATTGTGAGTCACATGGGTTGTGAAGAAGAAACAAGTTCCAAGATTCGCTGAAGTCACAAGTTATGAGGTAACCGTTTTTTACTGAAAGAGTTTGTTTTGTGTGCAATGAACGGTGTGTGGTTCAATATGAATTGCTTGTTTTTGAATGCAAAGCCTCAGTGATAGTAATGCCCGACACGTGGGGCTACCGCAAGACTTTCCTCCTCCAGAACCGCAACATCGGCTGTTTGGTCTTTAAACCTGGCAATCTACAAAAGAGAGCCTACCCTGGCAAAACACTATCCTTTGCTAGCTTGCAGAACATGTAAAATGTTACTATGGAAGGAAAAGAGTCCGGGCTGTCCCATTATGCACACACACACACACACACACACACACACACACACACACACATACATTCTCTACCACTCTCTCTCTCTCTCTCTCTCTCTCTCTCTCTCTCTCTCTCTCTCTCTCTCTCTCTCTCTCTCTCTCTCTCTCTCTCTCTCTCTGTCTCTCTGTCTGTCTGTCTGTCTGTCTGTCTGTCTGTCTGTCTGTCTGTCTGTGTGTGTGTGTGTGTGTGTGTGTGTGTGTGTGTGTGTGTGTGTGTGTGTGTGTGTGTGTGTGTGTGTGTGTGTGTGTTCTTGCTTCCCCCTCTCCTCTCTCATCCTCCCCTTGCCCCACTTATTTCATCCCCACCCCCACCCCTTCCTTTTTCCCCTCGTCCCTCCCCCCCCCTCCTGTCCCAAGCTGCGCTACATGTGAGCTGATTGACTAAAGCCGGACGGGTGCCATCCTAACCACAACTGGACGGAGTGCATTCCGAGCATGATGTGCAGTTCACTGGAGCCCCACCAATGCTAGCCTGCCATGTGCCATACAAACCAAACCAAGAAGGAGGCTGCTATTCAGCAGCCTCACTCAGTACCTTAAACAAATCAAGGCTCTGCTTTGCTGTGAGTCATTGCTGAGAAAGCATGGCTGCGACGCTCACAGGAAGGCGCACCTGTTGGAGAGCAAAGCCGCTGCTCCTCCCAGGCGAAACAGGCAGTTCACAACCATCATGTGGGGGTCGTTCCCGGCATAGCGGCAGCTGGTGATGTTCTCATGGTTCACAATCAGGATGCGGCAGTTTGGCTTTGCCTGCAAGGGGCCTCGACAGCAATCAGCCCTACTTGTCCACAAATGTCTGTGATTTCACAAAAGCCGAGTCTGTGATTTCGCTTTCATTCTCCCCCCACCCCCAGCCTTTTTCTGGTGGCCTGGTCACAGCACATAAATCTGACTTGTGCTATGATGCTACCATGTGAGGGACAGAACAAATGAAGAATGCCAATGCCATACGTCGATATGCTGAGTGTTGCAATTTGGCAGACACTGAGTGCATTTTGCTAACGTTTTGCTATGTGTGTGTGTGTGTGCGTGCGTGCGTGCATGCGTGCGCGCGCGCGCGCGCGCGCGTGTGTGTGTGTGTGTGTGTGTGTGTGTGTGTGTGTGTGTGTGTGTGTGTGTGTGTGTGTGTGTGTGTGTGTGTGTGTGTGTGTGGCACACAGCCCTTGGTTGGGGGGGGGGGGGGGGAGCTTCCGATCCTGGCATTCATTCCGCCCTACTGATATCATATCACCATAAACTAAGACACAACTCTCAGTGTACCATCTGCCACCGGCCGAGCATAAGATCGGGGCAAGTTAGTTCCTGCTATTATTTGGAGAGAGCAGTAACTAAAGGGAATTGGCACCCTCTCTGACAAGGGTTGGCATTGAATGGGCGGAGAGCAAGACAGAGGTCT
>MVGU01001453.1:62500-100000 GCA_002005505.1 Botryococcus braunii | reverse complement strand
CTTTCCCACACGTGCCCTCCCTCTAGAGGGAGATCTTGCAATGCACACCACTGAGGTCTCTGCTTCACGCCCTTTCTGCAAGGGCCCTCCGGTGGTCTTAAACATCCTCTTCAATAGGCTCCTAAACGTCCTCCCAATTGCGTCTTCAAAGTCCTCATGTGTTAAGCTTTACTAAGCTCATTAGCTCAACACAGTTCTATTTAAGACCGCCTGTTCATCCGTGGCCACGTGGGCACATGTGCTGGTACATTCTCGAGCCCCTTGGAAACAAGAGTATTCTGACTCGACTTCATCACTCAATGTCATTGTAACGCTGCCCCCTGACCCCGAAATGGCGCGTATATAAAGCCAGCGATCCTGACAAGGTCTAACCAAGCGTTTTGACCATGTCTCATGTGTACATTATGTGTAAATGCAATAGGCAATCCCTTAAGAAGGGGGCCTCACTGAGAAGGTGGACATAGAGGCTAACTGATTCCTTGTACAGCTCAACTCAAAGTGGCGTAACTCCTTAAGCAATAAAGCTCGGACAACGGACATTAACATGTTCGTTGTCTGAGCTCACACGGGGAACTCCCGCAAGGGTCGAATTTGTGTGGATTTTCAGCTATTCCTTTCGACTCGGGACAGTCCCGTTCGTGGCAGATTTCGAACTGAAACATGATCTCGCGGAATTTCCCATTCACACATCAGACGTACATGTCTTCAACCCGATGTATTGCCCTGGCCCCTACTCACCAACGGAAGTCGGTCTCTGGAGACCGAGTTCATGTAGGAGTGAAGTTTGCATTCCAGTAATTGTGAATGCTGGGCAGCACGCGACACACGAGCACTTGAGTAAGCCTGCCAACAGCAACCATTTATAAAGTCCAGTGGGTGCGTGGTTGACCTCGTAAAAGTGTCCCACTGCAGGGCTCCATGCACAGATCAAGTTGAAGGTCATGTTTGTGTCCTTGAATATATGTGCAACAAGCTCCAACCGCCAATCAAACTTCCGATTTTGTCTGCACTTGTCGACATCTTCATGTTCCTTACCTCTCCAGCTTGGCAAACTCTTGATGGCGAGGGGGACCCATTCCCTTCTCAATGGGATGCTGAGGTTTGTGCACCACCATGCATGATTGGCCTTTGTAAGCGATCAAAAAGGTGTCGAATCATGCGATGCACGCAAGAGACCATATGCGCCTTGCTGGAACAGGACATCATACCCACATGCATGACTCTTCTAGAAGTTCTCGACACGCATATGCACACGCTCCTGCGCACGCGCGCACACACGCGAGCGCACCCCACAGCTTGCATTATAGCTTCAGCGCTATAGCTTATTATGGAGTTCGCGCCGTGTGTGGTGCATTACACTGTCGAAAGCATCAGATTGCATGCCTCTCCTCATCGTTTCTGGTGGCGCTTGAAAGCGAGGGCGGCCCAGGCCAGCAGGAAGAATGCTATGAAGAACAGGAATTCGTAGCCCAGCTGCGCCCATTTGTTCATGTCCTCCAAGTTGTAAAATGCCAATACCTGCAATCGTGGCCACCAGCATGAATGGTCGGCTTGCATAGAGAGCACTGCCCTGGGAGAGGCACGTCAGAGCAACGACTAGCAACAGACCAATCAAATAAAGAGAACCAAAGTTATTACAATTGATGCACAGTAGTGCTTGTATCTTGGAAGCAGTTCATGGCAATGCCATATAAAATGGACACGTGTGAAGTTGTGGGGAAGGGAGGGGGGGGAGGGGGGTTGTACCGTCGCATCATCCAGGGAGCGGTACGACGAATCTTGAAACTGGTTCACCATTTGTGCTTGCCAGGCGTACTTCAAAAAGTCGATGTACGCATACCTGAACAAAAGCAAGAGTAGCGTGTCAGATCTGCGCCGTAAGAACAACTGCCGCCCCGGTTCAGACGCCAGCCAGCCAGCCAGACACAGACACAAACACACATGCGCACACGCACACACTCACACATACACAGACACAAACACCCATCCGCGCGCGCACACCCACACACACACACACACACACACGCACACACACACACACACACACACACACACACACACACACACACACACACACACACACACACACACACAGAGAGGAGCGCGCGCGGATGCACACAAACACACACTCACAACCCCAAGATACCTATTTGTTTGTACCCTGCACCCCCCCCCCCCCTCAAAGGGTTCTCCTCCCAGGGAAATACCCTAGGGCTCCTAGGGTATTGCGCCACTCCCATGCCAAACCTACACTCCCATGGAGGCCGAGATGGCCGATTTCCGGGCTAAGATGGCCCAATTTCAGACCAAGATTGTCAATTTTGGGCCAAGATTGTCAATTTTGGTAGGCGGTTTCCGGTGGCGGTCGGTGGTAGCAGCAACATCCAAGATGTACATCCAAAGAAATAGTTTTTAAAGAGAGATTTTTATTAATATTTTATTCCTCTCATGAAAATTACGTATGGTGGTGTGGTGTTCATTTATTCAAGACGGGAGGGGCGTACCATCTCCAGTACACGGGCTGGTCCTGTGGGCGGAGCAGCAGCCCCACAAAGAAGAGCAGGGTGGTTACATAGCCCGGCAGGGCAGCATTGGCCACGTCCATGTTAGGCGCCACCGCAGCAATGAGGTAGCCCAAAACTGTCACAACCCAGCAAAGCACATCAGCCTGAGCAATCCTGCCACAAAGCAGTTGATTCTCGCGTCTCTCATCAAATTCTGTACCATTGCTGGGGTTTGCCTTGGAGAGAGGCCTTGCTGGGACGGGGCGTGCTTTGAGCCATTGTAGACTGTGGTAAATGTCATACTTATATTTTGCAAGTTCCCTCGATTCAAACCTTCACCTTGCAATGTCCCCTGTCGCCGCACATTGTGTGAGTGTGTGTGTGTGTGTGTGTGTGTGTGTGTGTGTGTGTGTGTGTGTGTGTGTGTGCGCGCGCTTGCATGTGTGTGTGTGTGTGCGTGCGTGCGTGCGTGCGTCCGTGCGTGTGTGTGTGTGTGTGTGTGTGTGCGTGTGTGCGTGAGTTTGTGTCCAGCATCTCCAAGGCAAATTCAACCCTGCGGTACACAAAAATGTGTACAACACTTCTACTTCAGAGAAAAATATGTACTGCATTTCCGTAAATTTCCCGCAGAAGAGCAGAAGCTTTGCTACGATCCGTACAAGTGCCAACAATATTTCTGAGGAGCAGCAGGCATACACTTCCAGAGCCTAAGACAGGATTGCTGGGGGCAGCTTTCCCACACGCTTTCCATCACTTTGGAATCGAGTACCGAGAAGCAGTATTTACGCACTTGCAGCAGCTAAGACAAGAACACTGAGGATCAGCGTTCACACACGCTTCCAGCACCTAAGGTCCGCCTTTCTGAGGAGCAGTGGGCGTACACGTCCAGAAGGTGAGACCTATTTCCCACGCTTTCTTCTGGCACTCGAGGGTGTGTTAATAAGCTTGAATGCTGCTTCTAGAAAGCCCTGGAAGGGCAGGGCAGTATGGGCTCATGGTGAGAGGTGATGGAGCCCAGAAGAGGTGTGGAGGGGGGGGGGTGTGGCAGCGTGTCGAAAAACGTGTGAAGAGTGCATTAACCGGCACATATGGAGAGAAAGAAATATGTAAGATTGTAAGAATTAAGAATTATGTAAGATAACCATGTCCCCTACCCTCTGGGAGTACGACCACACATCTAAAGAAGGGGGGGGGAGGCAGAGGAGGAGGGAGAGGCTCACTGATGCCAATGGAGGTGGTGCAGAGGTAAACCAGCCAAAAGTGCAGGAAGCTGCCCCCCAGAGCACAGGGGAAGAACACCATGGCGCCCAAGACGACGCTGTTGATGATGGCAATGATCAACTCCTCGATCAGCTTCGACACCAGGTAGGTGATTGGGCGGTACAAGCCGTCGTTCCGCTCCCTGTGAAAATCCCCACAATAGCAGGATCACTGGCAGAGTCACGGATTAACTCCTTTAAGGGTCCCGCCAGCCTGATGCGAAAGGAATAGAGGCAGGAACTGGAGGTAGCTGCGGCGGTTATCCCTCATTCTTTTCCGTGTCAAGGAGACGTTTCCTCTCTCCGCCTAATATGTTTGCTTTCTCCGCCTTGTATGTTTTCTTCTCCGCCTACTATGTTTCCTTTCCTCCACCTTCTATGTTTTCTTCTCCGCCTAATATTTTTCTCTCTCCACCTACTATGTTTTCTTCTCCGCCTACTATTTCTTTCTCCACCTACCATGTTTTTCTTCCTCCGTCTACGAGGTTTTCATTCTCCGCCTAGCTCGCTGCCTAAGTGAATACGCAGGGGGGGATTATCATTGGTCACCGACTCTGGGCAGGTCGTCAGCAGTTGAGGCTTGAACCACCAAAGCCCCACCCATCGCCACCGCAACCCCACGGATTCCAGCCTAGAGTTTGTATCTTAACCCTAATCCCTTTTTTCCAATGAGGTTGAAACAGTCCTGCGGACAACTTTTCAAGCTACAATCCCCTTTTACAACGGACGCTACCCGACGTACGCTGTGGATTAAGCCCAAGACCCACCGCAGATCCCCACATCCCACCCCACTGCATCCCCACCCCAACCGCACCCGCACCCGCAACCCCACCCCAATCCCGATAATGACAATTAGCCCAGCCTCTCACCAATTCCACCCTGCCCCTCCCCACCCAACTGATCAAGCCCCCAACCTCCCCAACATCACCCCAAGCTTGACAGGTTTTCGAGCATTGCCGAAAAAGTTTCACAGGTTTTCGAGCATTGCCGAAAAAGCCCTTCGACGCCCCCGGGACCAGTGAAGGTAGAGGGAAAAAGAGAGGTACAGGCAGTACCTGCAGTACAGTGCTCGCTCCAGCACGATGGTGGGCACATAGGAAGCTGACGTATAGCCTGGCATGATCGCCCACAGGAAAAGCAGCGCCGTTAGGTTGGAAATGTTTGTGTTGTCGGAGTTGCGCCCCACGTTGAAGTACAGCGACGTGATGATGAGCGCCAGTACCACCTTGTCAATGATGCGGGGGCCCAGAAAGTGCACGTCCTGGAAGTCCCTCACCATGCGGTACTGCACCGCCACATGCCCCAAGTTAGCCTCCCGAGCCTGCTCCTGTGCGGTACTCTGATGCCAAAACAAAACAAAACCCATGACAGTCCCCGCCAATTTGCAAACGTATCAAAGAGCGCTGCAACAAAACCTTCTCTCCCACTCCCTCGCCCTCGCACTCTCCCTCTCTCCGCCCCTCCCCCTCTCTCTCTCTTCCCCCCTCTTTGTCTCTCTCTCTCCCTCTCTCCCTCCCCCGCTCCCCCCTGCCTCTCTCTCTCTCTCTCTCTCTCTCTCTCTCTCTCTCTCTCTCTCTCCCCCTCTCTCTCTCTCTCTCCTCTCTCTCTCTCTCTCTCTCTCTCTCTCCCTCTCTCTCCCCCCCCCCTCTCTCTCTCTCTCTCTCTCTCTCTCTCCCTCTCCCTCCCTCCCCTCCCTCCCTCCCTCTCCCTCCCCCCCTCTCTCTCACACACACACACACACATACACACACACACACTTACACACACACACACACACACACACACACACACACACACGCGCGCGCGCGCGCGCAGTATTTAAAAAAGCTGCACAGAGGAACATCGAGAGAGGGAGAGGGAGGGAGGGAGGGACAGAGAGGAAGCGGGAGGGGGCCAGGGGAGGGGGGGGGAGAGAGAGAGAGAGAGAGAGAGAGAGAGAGAGAGAGAGAGAGAGAGAGAGAGAGAGAGAGAGAGAGAGAGAGAGAGAGAGAGAGAGAGAGAGAGAGAGAGAGAGAGAGGGGGGGGGGGGGGGCGGAGGGGAGGAGGTAGGGAGGCAGGGGTCTGGAGGGGGATAGAGTTGAGAGGGGAGGCAACCTTGAGGAGGGTGCGGACGCCCCAGTAGAAGGGGGTGGTGGTGGCGGAGCGGGCCTGAAGTTCTGGCCGCAGATCCTTTGCGAGCGCACTGTCTCTCACCACCATCTCATTCAGCAAGGCCATGTTTTCGGCCTTGAGGTCCGACTTGTCGTAGATCCCCGCAAATACCGCATGCAGCCCATCACGATCGGCCTGGGCCCCCAGTCCCCTCTCAGCTTCTCAGACGCATGAGACCTCAGACCTGACATGCGACATGTGGCATGTGGCATGTGATATGTGACATGTGACATGTGGCATGTGATATGTGACATGTGACATGTGGCATGTGATATGTGACATGTGACATGCGAGACATGAGGCCCCTGAGACATGTGATGCTGCACTTCTATGACACATTCGACATGTGAAGCTGCATATCCTTGGGAGACGCGACATGTGACGCTGCACAGTCACTTCCATGAGACATTTGACATGTGGCGCTGCACACCCACGAGACATCTGACATGTGGCGCTGCACACCCATGAGATATCTGACGTGTGACGCTGCACACCCACCAGACATTTGACATGTGGCGCCGCACACACACGAGACATTTGACATGTGGAGCCGCGGCACTTCCAAGAGGCCTTAGACACGTGATGCTGCACATCTATGAGACCTTGGACAAACGACGCTGCATAGTGATATGACTTGGACTGTACGCTGCATATCCATGATACAAATGCGGAGCCACCGCACGTGAGCAAGCTATGAGAAACGAAAGAGAAATGAAGAATCACCTTCGTGTGAGGTCGACGACCCATTCCGCCCTGTTGTGATAAACTTGAGCTGAGAACTTGGGCACGCTGGAAAAGTTGTCTTCAAAGTACTTCACCATGGACCGATCTGTACCGCCCACATACCGCTCAGCGTACTGGAGCCTCCCCCCCCTCCCCCAACATCACGCATGCTGGCAGACATAAGCCTGGCCGATCCCCTCCTCCGGCTCACCCACGTCTGCCTCTCCTCCTCCTCTCTCTCCCCCTCTCCCCTCCTCTCTCTCTCTCTCCTCCTCTCTCTCTCTCTCTCCTCCTCCTCTCTCTCCTCTCTCCTCTCTCTCTCTCTCCTCTCTCTCTCTCTCCTCCTCTCTCTCTCTCCTCCCTCTCTCTCTCTCTCTCCCTCCTCCCTCTCCCTCCCTCCCTCCCTCCCTCCCTACCTCCCTCCCTCCCTCCCTCCCTCCCTCCCTCCCTCCCCCCTCCCTCCCTCCCTCCCTCCCTCCCCCTCCCTCCCCCCCCCCCCCCCCCCCCCCTCTCTCTCCTCTCTCTCTCTCTCTCTCTCTCTCTCTCTCTCTCTCTCTCTCTCTCTCTCTCTCTCCCTCTCTCTCTCTCTCTGCCTGTCTGTCTCTGCTATCCTTGTCTGCATCTGACTTTGGAGATATGCAGAATGGCATTGCACAGGGAACAGGAAATAAAGCATACCGCTTCAATGTATCATTTCGCAATCAACGGTGTGCACTGTAACAAGTCCGGGGGACTCTTCAGCTGTCCTGTAGCCCCGTTATAGTGTCCGTTGCTCAGGTGTACTGTGCTCAAGTGTACTGTGCTCATATATACTGTGCTCATGTGCACTGTGCTCAAGTGGTATGTGCTCAAGTGTACTGTGCTCAAGTTTACTGTGCTCAAGTGTACTGGCTGAAGCAGATGTGCTCACGTGTACTGTGCAAAAGTGCACCGTGCTCACGTGTACTGTGTCAGTGGAATGTGCTGAAGTGCGAGTGTATGTGCTTTTGCAGTCCTCCGCAGTGGACACATACTCGATTAGTAGGAGCAATCTATCTGACGCCCCCACCCTTCTCCTACGTGCTTTCCCTGACCCCCCCCCTTTTCGTAGTCGGGGGTTCAGGGGTGTCTTCCGTTTTGTTGGGCGAGGGGAGTGGGGGCTGTAGGGGGGACCCGGGGGGGGGGGGGACACACCGTTGTTGCCAAAAAGGTAACCCGGCCTTGCAGCAAAATCATGAGGCGGTCGAACAGATTGAAGGTGTAGGGCGTGGGCGATGAATGGTGGCGCACACCGTCATGCCTGTTTTGGCTAGCCCCCTCACTACCCCATCACCTGCAAGGGAAAACAAAAACACATCTTCTGTTAGATTCTTTAAAACCACACGCGACACATCTGGAATTGCTTACCCGCTCATTGAACTAGCAGAACCCAGCAAACGGTTCTGAATCATTCATCCTATTTGACAGGGGCCTGGGCAATGATGGTGGGTGCAATATTGTGGCGAAAGAGATGGAGAGAGGGGGGAGAGAGAGAGAAAGAGAGAGAGAGAGAGAGAGAGAGAGAGAGAGAGGGGGGGGAGAGAGAGAGAGAGAGAGAGAGAGAGAGAGAGAGAGAGAGAGAGAGAGAGAGAGAGAGAGAGAGAGAGAGAGAGAGAGAGAGAGAGAGAGATAGAGAGGAGTAAGGATCTTTAAGGCATGCGCCAATTTTGCAACAACATTCGCATATTGAAGTCACAGCCCCATGCTTTAAATTAGATACAACCCCGGCCCCCCTTCCCTCTACCTCCTTTCCGCAGTTCCCTCCTTCCTTCCCTACCCCTCCATCCCACGCGGACGCACACTCGGGCGCATGTATCGCGCATCCGTACACACACACCACACACACCACACACCACACACACACACACACACACACACACACACACACACACACAGAGAGAGAGAGAGAGAGGGAGAGAGAGAGAGAGAGAGACAGACACACACACACACACACACACACACACACACACACACACAGACACAAGCGCGCGCGCGCGCACGCACGCATGCACGCATGCAGATTGCATCCCAAATACCATGCCCAGTCTGCTTGTCTTACCCTTCTTTCTCTTACCAGCCTGCTGTGTATGATAAGAAGAATCGACAACAGATGTTGAAATTCCAACACTCATGCTATGCTACCCTGGTGCACTCTGCACAATCTACTCCCAGAGGTGGTCCTTTGCATGCGCACGCGCGCGCGCGCGCGCGTGTGTGTGTGTGTGTGTGTGTGTGTGTGTGTGTGTGTGTGTGTGTGTGTGTGCGTGCGTGTGTGTGTGTGTATGTGTGTGTGTGTGTGTGTGTGCGTGCGTGAGTGCATGCGTGCGTGTGTGTGTGTGTGTAGGTGTCTGACTGTATCTGTGTGTGGGTGTCAAGGTGTGTGTGTGTGCATGCATGTGTGAGAGTGTGTGTATGTGTATGTGTGTATGGTGTGTGTGTGTGTGTGTGTATGTGTGCACGTGTTTATATAACTGCATCTGTGTGCATTTGTGTGGCCCTCTTCCCCTCCCCTCCCTGTGCCCCCCCCCCTCTCTCTCTCACAGTCACACACACACACACGCACACGCACACGCGCGCGAGCACACACACACACACACACACACACACACACACACACACACACACACACACACACACACACACAGAGAGAGAGAGGGGGGGAGATGCATGCATGCACTCCGCGCGCATGCACACACGCTCATGCACATGAAAAAATATGCGCAGTTGCACCCGATACTACCCCCGTCCAGCCTCCTCCACCTCTCCGGCGTTCCCTGTTGCTCTGCCTCTCTCCCTGCATACTGCGCTATCAGCAGGAGCATACCACTTTGGTGCACGTGCTACTACATTTCATTGCTCATGCTTTCCGTGCAATGGGCCTGAGAACCCTGACGTGTATCTTCCCAAAGGCGTAGAATGCAGCAACGCCCCGTTTTCATCGAGCCATACAAACCATCTATAGAAGCCAAGTAGCTGTTCAGGGGACAAAATGAATTTCAAGGACGGGGTTAGTGTTTGACGTCACACACCTCGTTGGCGGTGAAGCTGTCCAAGCCTGATGTGGGCTCGTCCAAGAACAGAACGCGCGGGTTTGTGACGAGAGCAATACCAATGTTGACGCGCTTGCTCTGCCCTCCGGAGATTCCTCGTTGCAAGGCCGATCCTATGCGCACGTCCCGGCACGTGTTGAGGGCGAGCTGCCCGATAACAGAGTTCACGCGCTCGACCTTCTGGTTGAAAGGCACGCTCATCGGATTCTTCAGCTCCGCTGTATAAATCAGCATCTCGTACACAGTGAGATTGTCCAGCAACGTATCTGCAGCCCCCAAGCGATAGATTGCCAGTTCAGCCAGCGTTGAGTGCACACACACACACACACACACACACACACACACACACACACACACACACACACACACACACACACGCACGCACACACACACGCAGACACACACACTCACACACACACGCACACGCGCGCGCGCGCACGGTGGTTGGCAGGAGAGAGGTGGGGGAGGGAGGGAGGGAGGGAGGGAAGGAGGGTGGGGGAGGAGAGAGAGAGAGAGAGAGAGAGAGAGAGAGAGAGAGAGAGAGAGAGAGAGAGAGAGAGAGAGAGAGAGGGGGGGGGGGGAGGGGGAATGGGGGAGAGGCGTGAGGGAGGGAGAACGGGCGGGGAGAGGAGGAGGAAGAGGACACTCTAGTTCGAGGGAGGGAGATAGCCGGGAAGATGGGGCACACACACACACACACACACACACACACACATTCTCTCTCCCCCCCCCCCCCCTCCCCCTCCTCTCTCTCCCCTCTCTCTCCTCTCTCTCTCTCTCTCTCTCTCTCTCTCTCTCTCTCTCTCTTCTCTCTCTCTCTCTCTCTCTCTCTCTCTCCTCTCTCTCTCTCTCTCTCTCTCTCTCTCTCCTCTCTCTCTCTCTCTCTCTCTCCTCTCTCTCTCTCTCCTCTCTCTCTCTCTCTCTCTCTCTCTCTCTCTCTCTCTCTCTCTCTCTCTCTCTCCTCTCTCTCTCTCTCTCTCTCTCTCTCTCTCTCCCCCCCCCTTCCCCACTCCTTGTAGCTCTTGCAATTGCAGAGCATTGGCTAGGCAGCAACCTCCAGCCCTGATACATGCACAGAGAGCTGCTGCGTGAAGTACAAGTGGTCACAGGGTTGACTCCTGGATTTCTTGATGGAGAAACAGATGCCAAAAGCCACCCCAGCACACAGTACAGAACATGGAGGTGAAGAAGGCCAGGGCACCTTATATCCAGCCACCGGGAGATTTTGCGAAGAAGTGATGGGATTGCGTGTGTGAAAGTTGCAGGCTTCTTGTCAAGTTTGCAGAGGGACCTTAGAAGAAGAGGAGATAGGAAGGTTTGGAGGAAGGCTTTGTGGATTGCCCAATCCCTACCAAATTGCTCGACATAGCCAATGTACCGCCTCAGAAATGTGCGTGTGGCTCGCTGTCCTCCAAACAGCAACGTCCCCGTCAAGGTCCCTACGGTCTTTCTTGAAGCTAAGACATCAAGAAGCGTTGTTTTTGAGCTGCCGCTTGGTCCCATCTGCATTCCATGAAATCAATGGTGCCCTTTCAGGAATACTGCAAGGCACCTGTTCTCACAAACTCTTCAATCTGCCACTGTTACAACTATGTCAACAAAGTGGTAAAGTCTGCGACATGTTCCCTCAAGGCATTTGCAGTAGAGAAGAGCATCACCAGGGCTGCGAGCTGTCCAGGCAAAAGGTAACCGCTGACATCCATAAGAAGTTTTATTTTTTCCCCGCGTTTGGTGCTGCTGCGAACGGAATAGTTTAGTTCCTGCGAAAATATCCCAAACCACCCACCAAACCTATCAGTGTGGTTTAAAAACATCACTAATGTCAAAAATAGATAATGGCATCATATGTTGCAGACGTGAGACAAATCTGCCGCAAACTCCTCTGACCCCTACAAACCAGGTACGGCTCCCCACGGTCGAAAGAGGGCTTTCAATGGCAGCACGGCTATGTTTATGATTATGATTACATTTTGAGTTCTGAGTTCTGATTTATTATTCAAAAAATGTACTTATTTAGTTCACGAACTAATCCAGACGGTTCCCGATGGACCAACGGACCTTAAACGTGACGGAAAGGCCCGACGAAAAATTGTTTTCCGATTCACTTGAAACGGTACATCTTCTTTCACTGTCGAACGCCACATTGATCTGTTCCATCGATGGCGTGACTCTGTGACTTGGAAATCCATAGCCTCGGACCCATCTCTTACAGGCCTCTAAGGCTCCGTTGGATGCGTGCTCCATTTCACGATGGTCACCATCCGATGCTTCATACAGAGGATTCACCGTAATGGCGACGTTCTTCCCCATGTTGACAATCACATTATCTTCGTAAGCAATGCCTTCCGGGGGCGTCCAAAGTCGGGCCGATCAGACCCTCTGTCGACTCCTCCGGTTGGACTTTCGTATTGGATCATCCATAACGCCGTTACGGCATCTCCAAAGCTTCGGGTTGAAGACGATAAAATAAAATCAAATACTTGCGTTAAGGGTCGGACACGTGCCTGCAGTATGCAAGCTGCAGGATAGACTATATCGGATAGAGTCTATCTTCGTCACTGCGGGACCTCTTGCATCGGCATGGCCGCCAACCGTGGGAGGGCTGGCATGTCTCCTCGTCTATCCCGGTCTAAGCGGGCTCAGCTTTGCACGTACTCTATGTGGTTTCGTCGTCCGCCCCGCGCACCTATCTAGATTTTTGTGGTAAGGTATGAGTGTCTCCACGTTGAGGGTTTTTCATCGCTTCCGCATGCGGGTTCACAAACCCTCCTACTGATGTTGGTCGTCGTCGGGGCGTCTCCCGTTTCCAACCGTTGTGTGATAAGTGTCAGGCTAGTTTGGTGGGTGATTAACTCCACCTTGTCTTTTCCTGTTCGGCTCTGCAGCCGATCCGGGACCGTTATCCCTATCTCTTTCGTCCCCCCTGGCGGTCTTTACGTGAGTTGGTCTGGCAACCTGACCTTCCGTCTGTGGTTAACTTCATTTATGCTTGATTTCAGTTTGCATTAGGTTTTTGTCTTGGCCCTTTTCTGGCCCTTGCCCACTCCTGGTTCTGGGGCTTTCTTGCCCTTTGATTCCGTGCTACTTGTTCACCCACCACTCGTTACTTTGGGTTTTGTGTCTGGTCTCGACTGCTCTTGTTTCTTGGGGTTTAAAACGGTGAGATGGAAAGCCGAACATAGAAGCAGCAAATTTGTTGCAAATTTTTTTAAACGCCCCGAGAGACCAGACACAGATTTGTTGCAAATTTTTTAAAGCACCGTGAGAGACCAGACACAAATTTGTGTCTGGTCTCTCTCGGTGTATTGCTGCTTCTGTGTTTGGTTTTCCATCTCATCAGCCCTTTGGGCTGGGTTTATGTAATTCTTCTTCTTTTACAAGAGTGGGGTAAAAAAGACCAGCCCAATGTTCAAGGACCCAAACCCAAATGTTTCAAGCTATGAGTCAAACCCGCCGAGCGGCCAGCTGGCGACCCACAGCGGCCGCAATAATGAAACTGACCCGACGCATAACAAAGTATTCCTCCACATCTTCTTCAACAATGATGGCTTGGTTCAAAAGCCCCTGGAGCCTCTGCAACAAGGCCAGCGCATCAGCATGCAACCCTCTAAATGTTTCAAAAGCAAAGGCTTGGAAAGCCACAGGCGGCTGTTGACGTGAGGGCAAGACAGCATAGCGAGTCTGCTTGTCTTGAGCGGCGCGCGCAGCGGCCCCGCCCTGCTCGAAGTGCAATAAGTTGGCAACGGTGAGTGTGGAAGAGCCAACGATGTCGATATAGAGGTCACGCCCCTCCTCCCACGCGTGGAGGCGGAGGTCTGCGCGACGGCGCTCCTGGCCAGGGACAGGGGTGGGAAAGGCGGGTTCCCGAGGAAAGGCGGGTTCCCGAGGAAAGGCGGGTTCTTCTTCTTCTTCTTCTTCTTCTTCTTCTTCTTCTTCTTCTTCTTCTTCTTCTTCTTCTTCTTCTTCTCCTCCAGGAGTATCCGGAGCTTCGAGTGGAAGGATTGACACATGCATGTGATATTGATACACACATGGTGATAACATCACTGCATACCCGATCACAAGGACTGCCATTCACATTTGGATCGGAGTGCTGACAATCACGTCAGAGAGCTTCCCTATAATTGGCTTGACCCTGAGGAAAGCCCACCTCCAACCCCAGAGTCCTTCATATCGTTGTTTTTCGATGTGCCCTCCCATACATCCTGTGTGTGTGTGTGTGTGTGTGTGTGTGTGTGTGTGTGTGTGTGTGTGTGTGTGTGTGTGTGTGTGTGTGTGTGTGTGTGTGTGCACATGTGTGTGTGTCTGTGTGTGTGTGTGTGTGTGTGTGTGTGTGTGTGTGTGTGTGTGTGTGTGTGTGTGTGGTGTGTGTGTGTGTGTGTGTGTGAGATATGAAGTTAACACTGCAGTACTCAGCAAAACTGCAATGCCGTCAGTCTTACAATCCAGGGTCAAGAGTCCAAACACGGGTGGCAAAGATTCCAGAGTAGCCATTCATTTCGGTCAGCACAAAAGGTATCCACCACAACCGATTGGCCATGGGCACTCTACATACTCTACATACACTGACAAGTGGAGGGTTGTGCGCGGGCAGTGCAAATGACGTCGTTTAAACGCAGGTTTGAAGGAGTGTAAATAGGACAGGACCTCACGCTTAACATTTCTCACAGAGTTGTCCGCCGGTTGCAATGAAAGGTGTTACCCGTGGTTCGGATAGTTACGCCTCCGCCGAGTATGTTCTTCAGTACATCCCCACATGGGGAACATTAGTGGTGGCTCTCCTGTAGAGCAGTTCCCAGCAAGCAGATAAGTGTTCCTGCATCCTGCAACTTAAGCTTGCACCGCACATTGATTACACATAATGACTGGGGTCCAGCCTGACTCTGCAATCCGTACCTCAGGGACGACGGTTATTGTAGGAAGGAAGAAAGAAGGAAGGGAGGGAGGAAGGAAGTATTAGGAAGTATATACAGTGTGAAAGCACTGTAGGAAGGAAGGAAAGATTTGGAAATGTATGGTGTGAAAGCACGCTCCCCTGCAACCGTCCTCTATGTACGTACACTACAATCGGTGGCAGACCTCTGTACTCTCTGTACTTTCAGTCATTATTTGGGGATGTTTCCACAGAGGAAAACTGTTTCCATAGAGGAATTAATCATGGGGCGATGGGCTGGCTTGCTTCGGGGAAGATACATATGACGTGTCCGTTTTGTGGCTCTGTTCCGTAACCCCGCATGTGTCGTGTCAATGTCAGGGACATGGCCTCCGTATCACACAGTTTGAAATACTGCTCCCGTACACTGTTTTACGGGGGACGTCGTGTGGGACTTTACTAGACTAGGCACAACGTTTCAGGCACGACGCAGAGTGCACTCGAAGAAGTCGTCGTCACAGTGTCCTTGTATCGGTGATGCTAAGGCAATGCTTGACGAGATAGGTGTAGAGGCCATCCAATATAGTTCCTCCTTCAACGACAGCTAGGCCCCAATATTACATGGATGTGTATCTCAATTAATTAATATTAGAAGTTGTTTGGAATCTGTAAAATTGCAATTTACCATTGTGGATATTTTGTGGGAGACCAATCTCTTCGTTCGGTACCGCACGACGAACACTGCCGCTAACGGAACCCTTTGCTGAAGCTAGTCTGCTAGGCTCCCATTGTTGCCATTTGTCCTCGCGTGGGTAAAGTATGGGAGCAGCGCAGAGCAGGCTGGTTTTGGAACCGGCAAATGAGAAGGTGGTCGCGCCATATGAGTTACGCAGTATCTCGTAAGTCCGCCTCTTTCATATTCATCAATGGGATTCTGCTGCCAAACACCTGACCCAAAAGTAGAAGCATTATCAATTGTGACTGTTTAATGCTTACTATCATTGGTTGGCACTTGCAGAGCCCCACGCATGAGTGGGTACTGTCTCGGCTTCGTGATTTGGTTGCTTGAGCAGCCCTGGGCATTCCCAATACATGATGTCTTCATGCGCAAGAGCGGGGTTCCTCAAGTAACAAGGGAAATGTTCATCCCTGATCCAACAACATTCATGCCCTTATGGGCAGTGCCAGAAGCAGTGCCATCCAATGAGGTGGTACTCGAGGGCAAAGTACGAGAACGTCTTCAGAGATCAGCTGCTTCCGTTCCAGGTATTGACTCCAGTGCTCAATGGCTTTCTGCTTGCAGACCAGCGGCACGGATCACCCAACAATCATCACCGAATTCTGTGTGCAGGGTTTGCATCTTCTCCAGACACAAGCAAAAGGCGTCGATGGCGAGCCTCTGACTACATCCATGCATACAACAGCGGTGCAGTGACGCCTAGTCAAGTAGTAGAAAACATCATCGACTTGATAACTCAGTCTGATCGAGCAGACCCACCGATGAGGTTCCTGATATCTTTAAATGCTGATGACTTAAGAAATCAAGCAGCTGCATCAACAGAAAGGTGAATTTGTCTTGGTCTTGTCCGTTACCATTTATTAGACTGAACAGGGGCATACTGCCGGTTACTGCAATCCACAAAATTTGCCAAAATTTCCCGTGTTGCCCAGCGTGGGTTTTGGATATGATCACTCATAAGTATTGAGCAGAAGCCAGAAGCACAACCCTCAAGGAGACAAGCACATTGTGCCATCTGGTATTTGCAAACATGTACAGGGACAGGGTGTTGAGTGTGAGCCTCATCCATATTGGTTACCTTTGAACCCCCAAAGGGTTCAACCTTCCCCTTCCTTGGCACAACACACACACACACACACACACACACACACACACACACACACACACACACACCCAAACAATACGTATCATTTTGAGGGCGGGGGGTGAAGGCACAATGTTACAAGCATGTGCAAGGATGTGAGGAGCGGATTTCGGATGGCTAAGGAGCAGAGAGGTGGGGAGGTCTTGCTGGCATGAAACACAGCAAGACACACGCTGCCATGGTGCTATTTATGCAATTAGCTCCATTTGTGGACCCTTAGACCCTCTTTCAAAGAGCATTCTACCGCTAGTGTGAGGGGAATGGGGAGGGAATCTGAGAGAGGGGGGCGGGTGGGGGGGGGGGAGAGAGAGAGAGAGAGAGAGAGAGAGAGAGAGAGAGAGAGAGAGCGCGCGCGAGAGACGGACGCATCAGCCTTGGGGTGGGGGGGGGCCTGGAGGGGGTGGTGCTCGTCGCTTAATATTCCATTTGTTTTTGTTTTGGGGGGGGGGGGGGAGAAGGGGGGCGGGGCATTTTGTCACTCGCCATGGCTGTGCAGGGAGCACGGGCGTGTGCATGGCCTCTTGGCACACCCCCATACTGATTGCTCTGGTGGTGGACCGAACCGGCCCTGGGTTGGAAGTGGGGTTTTGCACATGATATTCCTTCTCAGAGCGCACGCTTATGCAGCAAGTGGGGATTTGCACAAGATATTCCTTCTCAGACCGGATGATGATGGAGCATGTGTGCTTGCAATAACTGTTCTGAGGCGGGAGGGGCAGGTACAAGGAGGGTAGACCCCTTTCTGTCTTGGATGGTGTTCCGTACACGGTGATTGACGGGTTAGATGCGCTTCCGTACCAGACTACCGCGGGCACCTCCTTTGTAGGTCTCCCCTTCACTTCCCTTCAATTGTACCCGAAATCTGGGTGGAGGCTTGAGGTGGAATAGTAAGTCCTGTCTGTCCGGGTGGGGGGACGTTCATCTCCACATAAACTCATGCAGGGGTTAGGAATGGACAAAACGTTACAAGTCCCCCCACCCCCCCCCCCCCCCAGAGTGTGTGTGTCTGTGCGCGCGCACGCATGTGTGTGTGTGTGTGTGGTTGGGGGGGGGGGGGGGAGTGAGTGAGAAAGGGAGGGAAGGGGAGGAGAGGAGAGGGGAGGGGGGGTGGGGCAACCACCCGGCAAGGGGGGGGGGGCAGAAAATGTGTGGTATGCTTCCTAGTTAAATCAGGGGGAAGATGGCATCTGATTCCTGTCAGCAGTAGGGAGATGACGTATGGGTGAGCAGGATTGAGTATAATGCACTCCCTCCACATCTCCCACCCCCACCCCCAGGTTGAGGCAAGTAAAAATTTAGCATCCACCAAAGGGATGGAAATACACACTGATCTGACTGACTATAGTGTTTCTCAGCTTCCCCATTCTCCACCACACAGTTTGTGTGTGCTGGCTGCCCCTGGTCCGCTACATCCAACCAGGACATTGCTTCGCTGTTAACCAGGACATCCAGGCTTTTAACCAGGACATTCAAGCTTTTAACCAGGACATTCAAGCTGTTAACCAGGACATTCAAGCTGTTAACCAGGACATCTAGGCTCTTAACCAGGACATCCAAGCTGTCAACCAGGACATCTAAGCTATTAACTAGGACATTCAAGCTGTTGACCAGGACATCTAGGCTCTTAACCAGGACATCCAAGCTGTTAACCAGGACATCTAGGCTCTAACCAGGACATCCAAGCTGTTAACCAGGACATCTAAGCTATTAACCAGGACATTCAAGCTGTTGACCAGGACATCTAGGCTCTTAAACAGGACATCCAAGCTGTTAACCAGGACATCTAGGCTCTTAACCAGGACGTCCAAGCTGTTAACCAGGACACCCAACCAGGACATTTATCCCCCACCCTCCAGGGAGCGGCTGCATTGACACACTCCAAAACAGACATGAGAAGAAATCAGCCATGCCGTAACATGGGTGTGAGGAGTGACGCGGGCCAAGTCGCAAATGACACTAGTGGTATAGTTCGAGAGGATTTTCATACGTAACAAGGGTGTGAAGTGACACGGGCCAAGGCACAAATGGCAAATCGTAACACTCGAGAGGATCCCAATGCGTAAAAAGGGTGTGAAGAAGTGACACGGGCCAGGGCACAAATGGTATTGCTTGAAAGGATTTCCATTCGGTTCTCCTCCTGGGGGTTTCTGACATCTTCATCTGGTCGGGGGCTTGTATAGTTGGGCAGCACTCGCAAAGTGACCAACGACGCGCCCTGCATCCAGCAGTTGAGGGGCGCGGGAGCGCTGTTGGTCGGAAAGGCAAATCTGCATGAGATTGGGGTGGGGATGACGGGCCTGAACACCATCCATGGGACAGCCCGGAACCCCTACGACGTGGCCTGCTATACGGGTGGCTCCTCCTCTGGGAGCGCCGGCATGGTCTCCTCGGGCTTGGTACCATTTGCACTAGGTTTGTACCTTCGCTACTGCATCTTGTACCGCAGGCAGCATGTGATAGCGCTCTCCATGGCACACGTTCCTCGTGATGCTCACCCCTGACCCCCCCCCCCCAGCCCTCTCCTTCTCACCCGTTGTCCAGCCTCTGGCATGCAGGTGTGCATGCGTCGCGTGCATGCCTGGAGTGAAAACGCTTGTGAGTGCCTAGGCTCTGAAGGCCTGTTGTTGTTGTTCCAGCCACGTTGCCTCATGCCTTGGAGGGGGGGGGGGGCGGCGGGGACACTCTCAATCTCCCCCCTCCCCCCCCCTTCTCTCCCAGGTTTTGTTTGGGGGGGGGGGGGGGGGGCGCTGGCGCTTGCACGCGGGCGTGCGTGTCAAACTCCCCTTCTGTGTGTGTGTGTGTGTGTGTGTGTGTGTGTGTGTGTGTGAGAGAGAGAGAGAGAGAGAGAGAGAGTGTGTGTGTGTGTGTGTGTGTGTGTGTGTGTGTGTGTGTGTGCACGCGCGTGCGTTGTGTGTAAGTATGCGGGGGTTGAAGGCCAGCATAAAGGCAGTACTGTGGCCTCAGGGAGAATGCCCATGTGCATTAACTTATAACGGCATGCATGGTTTCCGATCACCTCTGAAAAAGGGTCTTTTGAAGGAGTGCTGCAATATTTTCAGGGCACTCTAGCTTCCTGTTGGCGGGTGAAGTTGTTGGAAATGTTGTGTGAATAGCTGCGGGAGCAGTGGTAGTAGGGGTGGGGCACATGATAAGAGTGAAGTGTGGGAATACGTGTGGGTTTCAGGGATGGGCGTTGTCGTGGGAGGAGGTATGGTGCACAGGGTTGGAGTTTGTTGTGGGGGGATGGAATGTGGGATGAGGTGTGGGGCTATGGCAATCAATTTGGAAGCAGGTAAGGGGGTTGTTGTGGGAGGTGGTGTGGCGGGCGCTTGTGGGAATAGAGAGAAGGTGTGGGGATTGGTGTGGCTGGGAATGGGGCTTGTTGTGGGATTGGGAGTGGGGCTTGGTGGGGTGTGCGTTAACGGAACAAGAGGGATTGAGTAGTGTAAATTTGGGAACATGGAACAAATTGGTGAGTGCTCTTCCACCTTCCCGCGCTTGAGCTTATGAGTGGGGAGGCAGCTTTAAAACTGCGAGCTGAAGGTTGAAACCAGGACTTGTTCATTTCAGTTTCTCCCCAGGAAACATGAAGCATCCCCAATAAAGAATGTGTGCATTGATGGGTGTGTAACTTGCAGGTTTTAAAACATGGGAGGAGGGGGAGAAGTGGGAGGGAGAGGGGAAAGAAGTGTGGGGGGGGAGAGGGAGAGAGAGAGAGAGAGAGAGAGAGAGAGAGAAGGGGGGGGGGCAAGTGTGTGGGAAATCTTTAGTGCCTGAAATGACATGCTAGTATCACTACGGTTGAAAGCAAGGCAGCCAGTGTAGTGGGAAACTGGGATGGCTCGGCATGTTTAGGTGCATTCTGCCAACAGGATCAAAACGACTTTATAGGAGGCATTGTAAGGTGGCGAGCAGAGCAAAAAAGGGATATTTTTACAATCTTTGAGGATGCCCTCGTCTCTCTGCGGCTTGATTGGGATGGTGAAAATGTGGAGTTCAGGCATCGATGGTGGGGGATCTGTGAGGGTGCCCTCGTCTCTGTGCGGCTTGATTGGTCTGAGACCAACAGTGGGGCGGACGTCAAGAGAGCACTGCCCCGACAACGCTTTCTCCATCATGGCCTTTGGTGTGCTTGCAGCCAGCGTTTCTGATGCCCTGCTTGTGCACGCCGCCATCTCCAATGCAGGTCCGCTCGCGAACCGCTTCATTGGTTGCGAACTCTTCAACGGTGTTGAACACTCCCAAAAAAATGTGAACTCTCTAATGGAGTTGAATGTTTCCGATGGTTGTGAACAGTTGAATGGTTGTGAAGAGTTCAATGGTGGTGAACACTTCAATAGCATCAAACACTCCTATCGTGTTGGACCCCGTCAATGATGTGAAATGTCGTTACGTCATCGACGGAGCTTTCTTGGAAGTCGAGGCGTCCCCTGAACTGCCCCAAAACGATGTCACGTGAGAATCCAAAGAACCTCCCCATAAAAGTTCAAAGGCGTCACGTGACCCACCATGTGACCCCCCCCCCCCTAAGGGTTGCATGGGTAGAAAGAGATTTTAGCACAGTTACTGGCCAAGTTGAATTCGAGGGGAGAAAACATCTGCATTTGCAGCATCACTGGCGGGGATTCCAAAAAGTTGGCAGAAAGGGAGAAGGCTTGTTTGCGGGTCATGGGGAGCAGGGATGGAGAAGGTGGCGTTCCCTCCCCCAGCGCTGACAGTCCCTCAGAGGCTGCACAATCCCAGGGGCACAAACGGCAAGCTGCCATTGGCTGGAAAGCGCATTGGGCTGTACAAAGCCTGGTTTGAGGACGCCGCCCCGGAGGTTGTCTCTGCCTGCCGTGCTGCTCTGCACACTTTGGAAGGGCAGGGATGTGAGGTGGGCCCTGACCTCTCCCCCCCCCCCCTCCTCTCTCCTTGCATCTTCATGGTCTTGACTTTCTCATGTACCCCTTCACCACCGGTCTCCCCTGGTCCCCACTGGGTGCCAGCACACCCTGTGCACACAGACACAGCGGGCGCGCACGCGCACGTGTGTGTGTGTGTGTGTGTGTGTGTGTGTGTGTGTGTGTGTGTGTGTGCGTGCGTGTGCACGTATGTGTGTGGGGGTGTGTGTATGTGTGTGTGTGTGTGTGTGTGTGTGTGTGTGCGTGTGTGGGTGGGTGGGTTGGGGGGGAGGGCAGTAGCACCTGGGGAAGCTCTATCTGGCTGGGGCGAGTCATGACTCTGTTTGAGGATGTACCACCCTAGCCTCTGAAATATCAGGCTTCCCAAACCCTACGCCCGTGGAATTTCAGGGGATCAGAAACGCCGAAATGTGTGTGAGGTCGTGCTGGTCCCAAAATCTTGTCTGGTCCAACTGTTTTGATCCGGAGGCTTGCTCCAGTCCGTCCTCCTCTACCTGCTATCCAGTCCCTTGATCCTTTGCCTTCCATCCTCTCCGTTTCCTTGTATTTGCTTCGTCTGGCCTGCACTGTCTCCCAGACCCCATTTCCCTCGCTTTTTTGTACTTTTCTCTTTCGCTCGTTTGAAGGCGCCCCCTCGTCAAAACTGCATGTGTGGGGCACCTTGCAGATAGAGGACATCTGCATCCCCGAGCTGGAGTACGTGCGGGTATCTCAGATCTTGACCATCGGGTGTGAGCTGGCGGAGGCTTACAAGCATGCCCTCTCCACCCCCAGCCTCCGCCACCAGTTCACTCTTGAGACCCGCATGTCCATGGGAGTCTCTGAGCGCTTCACGGCCACAGACTACCTCCAGGTCTGAGCCCCCCTTCTCTCTCCACACCCACACCCACCCACACACCCACCCACCCACACACACACACACACATGCACGCACGCACGCAGACATACACGCGCGCGTGGCACAAACAGATTTCGAGGGTCTGTGGCCTGTCGGTGAAGGGGTTCTTACTCAGAGGGTTCAGCATCTAAGGCTGTGGCCTTAATGGTTCGCGTATTAGGGATGTGCTCCCATCCCAAGGACTGGTTTGCTTACCCCTTGCTCTCTCTGTGCTAGGGACTCCTTGCCTTGTGTATGGCAACAGGTTGTTTTGCCCCCTCCACGTGATTATCACCTCCCCACCCGCCTTTGGGCTTCCTGTGAGCCATCGTGGAAATTTGTGGGGCTTGCATCTCTCTGGACTCTTGCACAACCCTTTAGTGTTTAAGTTCCTAAGCAGGAAAGGCGTTGCAAGGGCTCCCTTGGTTGGCATCAGGCTAGCCTGTTTTAGGAGGGGGGCAGCACCTTGCCTCATGTCCAGCAGCTGTTGTGACTTTGCATATACAGTCTGCCTAAATGCTTCGAGAGAACGGTCTGGAGACCTCCCCTGTGCGTGATACCTATCAGAGGCATGGCAGGGTCTGGGGTTCAAATCCTGGAATACTAAGGTGTGGAGGTGCTGTAACTTTTTTGTCTTTTCTTTTCACGGGATTGTCCTGTGGCCTGGCGTTTTGTCACACATGGTTTGAGGGGCACTTTGAGCCTGCATAAGCACCCGTGAGAAGAATTTGTAATGATCCTTCTTCACCCACCCGTCACGCTCATCCATTAGTGCTTGCTGTTGTACTTCTGAGCCTGTGTGCAGCACCCAATTGTCTTTTGCGATTTGGTCACGATATCGACCAGTTGGCTATACGTTCTCAGCTCGTACCTTTATATTCACATGTAGCTGCTCACCCCCCCCCCCCTTCCTCACTTGTACCTTTCGCAGCCAGCTGGCTACCCATGGGCAAAGCTTGTACCTTGGACTGCAACTTGCCAATTCTGAAGGGGGGAGGGGATCTAATGAAGGGTTTGATTCAGAGGGGTTCAGTACTGTTGAGTACTGAATCCCGAAAGAGTTTGGCTGAGTTGTCAAACTGTTGAAAAGATCTGGTTTCTGTGGTCGAGGGTTCTGTCAGCCGGGGCTGCATGCGAGAGCCGCATGTGGCGGTTCTGGGGAAAAGGATTTTCATTTCATGGCCTGTGGGGTGTTACCCGAAGGCTTCTTATTTAGATGATTTTGCATCAAAGGCCCTGGTGCCTGTGTTTTGATTTAAAGGGTTCTGCTTCAAAAAAATGGATTTGTTTCCGCCCCTGTCTCCCTCTGGGACCCCTTCCCTCCTGTTAAGCATCTATGTGAAGTGCCCCTTCACCAGCAAAAAGCGGCCTGGCGCGCTTTTGGGCTCCATGTGAGCGATCCCGGAAACTGTTACATGGCTTTGCATTGCAGCAGAACCCAGGGTTTTGGTTTCCGAAGAAACTCCTTGGTGGCATGATTTGCATGTTTCAGATCAAACCATTCTGGGAGGACCCCAAGCCTCTTGTCGCACTGCAACTTGTGGCTTGGGGCGGCACTCGCCCTTATGGCCCTTATATGCTTCCGGTGAACAGTCCGAGACGTCATGTCTTATGTTTGCGCCCCTGGTCACAGGTTTACATGGTTCTGGGGTTCGAATCCCTGAAATACTGCTAAGATTTTACTTGATGGTTTTTTTTTGGCCCCTTCTTTTCAGGGGAGTGTCTGGCGGCACGCCGTTTCACAGTAGATTTGCACAATGTCTGTTTGGTGGGGCACTATGGGTCTGCATAAGCACCTGTAAGAATTGCTTGCTATGACTCATTCAATCAATTCTCAGGCTCATCATGACTCTCGGAGGGTCACCTGTCCACAGCGCCATATGCACCGGTGCAAAAGCCCCTCCCTGCCCCTTCATTTCTGGGTTATTCCTGGTAATGGCAGATGTCTATCCAGGCATTAGTTTGTACCTTGTACTGCCAGCAGGTTGTATATTGTAGTGCTGGCACCTTGTACTGGCCAGTAGTGATCCACTCCTTCGTGTTGAGATCTTGCTTATCCACTTGTGGGCTCCGAGCTTGCAAAAAAAAAGTTCATATCTGTTTGCATAAAATTTGTGCCTTCCACCCTTTTTCCTCTGCACATTTTATCATGTTCTATGTGCTGGTCAGATTCTTCTTCATTTTCTTCTTCTTCATCTTCTTCTTCTTCTTCTTCTTCTTCATTTTCTTCTTCTTCTCCTCCTCCTTCTACTACTACTACTACAACAACTACTACTACTACTACTACTACTACTACTACTACTACTACTACTACTACTACTAGCGGTACTACACGACATATGCACAGAACACTCATGAGCCCAAGGCGGGAGGGTATCATGTGATTCTGCGAACGCATGCCGAGTCTCATGTTGTCGGGCTGATGCAGGCTCAGAAAATCAGGACCCGAGTCATGACCCATTTCAAGCGCCTGTTCGAGACATGCGACTACATTGTGTCGCCCACCGTCGGCTGCACAGCCCCAAAGATCAAGTAAGGCCCCCTCATTCCTCCTGTCTGGTGCCACAGCCTGCCTGGCAGGGACCGTTCTATTTTTAGCGCTCTCGCCTGCTTTCATATGCTAGAGGACGCCTGGCAGAAGGCAGTTCTGTTCTTAGCGGCATCACCTCTTTTCAAATTCCAGAGCATGCCTTGCTGGGAGCGTTCTATTCTTAGCGCTGTCGCCTGGTTTCATACGGCAGAGCATGACTGGCGGAGCCAACTCTATTCTTATCGCAATCACCTCTTTTCAAGCGTGTGAGAGCATGCCTTGCAAGGAGCGTTCTATTCTTAGCGCAATCACCTCTTTTCACATGTGCCAGGGCATGCGCGCGCGTGCACACACACACACACACACACACACACACACACACACACACACACACACAACACCACAAACACACGCAGCAGCAACTGCAGGTCACAGAGGGGAACCTTTCTAGCGTTGGTAGAGGGTAAGGTGGGGGATGGGCGAGAGTGCAGGCCTGATGCTCTGCTGATGGGCGAGTCCGACCTGACACAGACGGGGGAGTTGATGCGCTTCACTATCCCAGTCAACATGGCGGGCATCCCGGCCATCACCCTCCCGGTTGGCTACGACTCACGAGGTATGTCACAGCCCCATGCGCGTACCCATGCTTGGGAGAGCTGAGGTAATTTGCTGGCCCTTGCATGTGTGCTGGCTGTGAGGGTGAGGTTTGTCTCCGACCCCTGCGTAGCCTACTTGTGAATCTGAGGTGTGTGCCCGACCCTTGCATGTATTGTGTCTGTGAATCTGAGGTGTGTGCCCGACCCTTGCATGTATTGTGTCTGAATCTGAGGTGTGTGCCCGACCCTTGCATGTATTGTGTCTGTGAATCTGAGGTGTGTGCCCGACCCTTGCATGTATTGTGTCTGTGAATCTGAGGTGTTTGCCCGACCCTTGCATGTATTGTGTCTGTGAATCTGAGGTGTGTGCCCGACCCTTGCATGTATTGTGTCTGTGAATCTGAGGTATGACCCCGACCCTCGCATGTGTTCTTTTTGTGAGTCTGAGGTAGGACCCCGACCCTTGCATGTATTTTGTCTTGGAGGGGGGAGGGTGTCCCCGACCCTTGCGCACACGCCTGTCAAGAGGTTGAGGCATGTCGCCAACTCTTGCAAGTGCGCTCGCTGTCGGAGGAGGTGCATTGCTGCCCCTTGCAAGTTTGCTGGCTGTAAAGTGTGGGGCAAAGGACAGGCCAGGCCTCTGTGTTAAATGCTTGCATTTTACTTCTGCAGTTCACGGTCGGCGAAAGTGCAGTGAACTGAAAGCTGGCGACTGCAGTGCAGTTGGGTGCACATAGAACGGATGGTGGGTGTGTGTGTGTGTGTGTGTGTGTGTGTGTGTGTGTGTGTTTAGATTTTGATTTTGATGTTGGGTTTTAGGAAAATCTGTATTGTCCGATCTGTGCATGTCTGGAAGTACAGGGATGTCAAGTTCTACAAAAAATGCAAACATGGTGGTGTATGGGCAGACATGTTAAGGGCCTCTCCTGAAGCAAGCTCTGTCTTTGCAGGTCTTCCGATTGGGATGCAGCTCATGGGGAGGCCCTGGGCTGAAGCTGACCTCCTCTATGCCGGCAGCGTCCTTGAGGCTGCACTATCAGAAGTGCAGCAGATGCCCAAGGTGTTCTACGACCCGCTCTATGGCAAAGTGGCCTGATGCCGCTAGAAAAGTGGGCCGCCTTTGCAGGCAGTGGGAGAACTGGACCTTTGTAATGCTCGTTTCGAAAAAGGGGGGGGGGGGGCACAGGCCTCAGAAGTGGGGCTTGTGATACACTCACATGCAGAAGTTGATTATTGGAGCAACCCCCACGCCCGGCCCCCGGGGGTGTGTGTGTGTGTGTGTGTGTGTGTGTGTGTGTGTGTGTGTGTGTTGGGGGGGGGGTGGGTGGGTGGGTGGATGAGGCACCCCTCTGAAGAATGGATTTTTGGGGCGATCCCCTTGGAGGAACTGCCTGATGCTGCATCCCATACGAGAAGAAGTAAGAATTCGAGAAGTGCCCTCATGCACCACTCCTCTGAGAGATACGGCTTTGCATAGGCCTCAAGTTGAAGAATGGCCTAGTAAAGCACTCGAAACGAAAGCTAACCAGCTTGAGCACGCCAAGCACGCTGTCTCAAGGGCCAGGCAAGTGCGATTTGGTCGTTCCTCGTGCGTCTTGGCTGCTCGAGTGGAACTTCCAGAGTACTCATGTATGGGAAGGGGCTCTAAGAACATGTTGGAGCTCGCTTCGGGAGTCCTCTGAAATGGGACATTGTTATGGCATCACGCTGCGTGTTTGTTCGGGGGTATGCTGGGTGATAAGAAAGATAGTGAAGAGCACTTCATGCCCTTTTTCATTCATGGCGGGTTCCATTTGTCAGGGTTCCATGCGTCTGAAGACTGCACCTTCACCAGAAATGGTGGGCATGGACCCTTTATAATCAGATGAGGGTGCTTAACATCATTTTGCATCAGCAGTTGGGAGCGCTGGGTCACATGGAACAGTGCAGGCATGTGTAAAGCCTGAGTAATACTCAGGGCTGGAGCTTCTGATCGAAATTTTTGTAAGTACGCAGCAAGGTGCAGTGGACCTGGCATTTGCAGCAGGCCATGTAAGGGAAATCATTCTAAATTGTTTTGCGTGGTCTTGCCTTGAGCAATCTGATTTGTGCGGCGCATTCTTGCCTTGAACAGTTTTCAAGTCAGTCTTGTAGACAGCTTTCAGACAGGTACATTTGGATGATGGGAATGCTCGACGACATGCACAATGCATGGTTAACGACACTGGCTCCTCCACGTTTGCTGAGAATGCGCGCTCCTGAATGTCCAGCTGCAGAACTGCAAATTGTTTTATATTTCACTTTCACCTTAAAATTGCACCGTGAGCAAGTGCTTTTGCTTAGCTGTATGTAATCTGTGCCAAGGGAACCCTTACTGGGTACTGTCCTTCCGACACATCTGCAACAGGTTGAGTCGTTGCGGGGGCAAAAGCGGCGCGGTGGTGGATGGTCGAAAGGGTTTGCTTGAGGCCTGTTTTAGAGTCATCAAAGGAGAAGACTACATCCAGATTCCTTACAATGGACTTAATGGCACTTGATCCACATCTGATTCTTTAAGGCCTGCTATCTTCGATCATTTGCTAAAAATCAAGAGTGAAGCCCATTCTAACCGCATACCATAAATCCATCATTTGTTTGCCTAAACAAAGATGCATTGACAGAGGAACACCCTGCTGTTGTGCGGGGGCATCAGAGTCAATGTATGGGGTGTGTGTGTGTGTGTGTGTGTGTGTGTGTGTGTGTGTGTGTGTGTCAATGGTAATTATGAGTTCAATGTATGGTGTGTGTTTCCCCTCGTTGCGGATGGTTCGTCATGCTAAATGTGTGAGTCATCCCTTTAGTGCTTCACGGTGGTAAGAGGCATGCCGGAAGCGGCCTGGCCGATACGGCATGGAGTAACTGTAACCAAACACAGATTTGTGTTGCCATTCATGGGGTATGGCGACATTTTTTTCAACGTTCCATAATAACGCAACGCAAGTAGCTCATCAACAGCATTCCCACGTTAATAACAATGTCGCTCTCCCCATCACAATAGTGCATGAGCAATGAACTAGTACTTCCGCAGGAGCCACAGTGGTAAACATGTTTCACAGCCATGGTGACATAGGGCAGGCAGCATGCCAGCCAGATTGCAGCCACTGTAAATCACACGGTCATCTATCATCCCTGATAGACATTGCCCCAAAATCGACTTGCCCTTTCAAAACATTGGATAATGAATGAAGGAAGACACCCGTTCAAGTAAGAGAGACCCAAGACGACAGCAGAAAGCTACCATATGCATGCACTGTGACAAATGCACCACTTACCTAGTGGTTCTGCATGGGGAGTATCGAAAACGTGATGCTCATACAGGTGGTTTCCAAAAAGGAACAGCCCCAGAGTGGAAGCTGTTGTTCGAGCGGAATCTACAAGTCATATGGTGTACCCAAGCATAGGTGTAACGTCTTCACAAGCCTTTCTGCGAGATTCATTGCCCTCTGGCACCCTCTAACAGACTCCCCGCCCCCCCTCCCCCTCCCAACCAACACCGCTGGAGTGCTTGATTATGAACTCCAGGTGGTGCTTCTAAAACAGCATTCATGGATCCCAACAAAAAACAAGCCCATCCTAGGTAATGTACAGTGAAGTTTTCCATCTGTTGGAGTTATCTGTGTCCCTGATCCACCCTTGTTTTTGAACATTCTAATGTGCACAGATGCAGTTTGTATGAACAACACAAATTCCGTAATCATGCAGGGTACACTATGGAAACACAGTCCTACCGTACACCCGTTGCAAGTCCATTCCCCAGTGGATACAATGCAGCCCATGCTATGGTGCAGGGAAAAGTCCCATCAAGGAGCATTCAACAGTGACATCCCAGATTTAAACAAACGAAGTCAGCCCTCCCATCACCCACCATGATACTGTCATCTTTTCCAAACTTTCAATGCCCACTGTTGTCCTTTGTCAAGAGTCAGCTGCCAATCTTCTACTGATGACATATATTTCTCGGGGACAGGTTATGCCAGGACACACCGTACATCAAAGCAGCGTCTAGTTCTGAGACGCAAAACATGTCCTACTTTACAGTCAAGAGTCACAAAAATACGTAATTGCAATTATTCTCTTTTGCCAAGAATGGTTGTGGACCACCAACACCACAGGTTTTCTTCAGTCGCTGGAGAAGTCCCAAGGTCCTTCCTTGGTCATCTTGAAGCCGTCCACAACAACACAATCGATAAGACTGCCGGTGCTGTTTACTCAAGAGTGAAAAGAACTGAATGAAGGCCTAGAGACCGATGAAGACCAAACAACGTAGAGTCACAAAAATACAGTAGAGTCACAAAAATACGCAATTGCTATCATTCTCTTTTGCCAAGAATGGTTGTGGACCACCAACACCACAGGTTTCCCTCAGTCGCTGGAGAAGTCCCAAGGTCCTTTCTTGGTCATCTTGAAGCCGTCCACAACAACACAACCGATAAGACTGCCGGTGCAGTTTACACAAGAGTGAAAAGAACTGAATGAAGGCCTAGAGACCGGTGAAGACCAAATAACGTAGTCCCATGACAGATGTGGACAAGAACGGGAGCGTTCGAGAAAGTTTCGTCGAGAAACTCTAAGGGTTCAGGCTTGGCTACCGCAAGGGGTGCCCGTCCGGGTTTCACTCCGTATTCCGTGCCTAACTCTTATTACGTATACGTTTACCCAGCAGACACTACTTACGTGGTGCATGGTACTTTTGTTTGTCATGACGGAACAACGTGTACAACGATATCGATACACCCTATCGATAGGCGACCGTCGTCGACAGTGGCCTCGGTTTGTTGTTGTCGCTTTAGCTATGTGGTCGATCTGGGCCATGATGTCAGATCTCGATCGGGTCCTTGATCTGCCACATCACTCTGGTTATCTGCTCCTCCGCGGATCTCCGGAACCAGAGATCTCTCTCTGTTTTAACCGTTTGCACTTTTGCATGTGCACTTTCCTGCTTGGCTTGGACAACGGGCTGTCCCACAGTCATTTCCAGCGAATTGCCACATCATCAACCTGGTCCTGCGTGTCTCAAGCAGCATATGTACCAGAGATTGACCTACCGAGAACTAGACTTGAACTAGGAAGGAAGGAAGGAAGGACCTTCCCAGTGTGACGAAGAAGAAGAAGATCAAGACGAAGAAGAAGAATCTGTTTCGTCACCCATAGTATTGATTTTATCTTTTTTTTTTTCTCAGATTTGCCTTCGCCTGGCCAGTCTTTAAGCGGGGCTGGCAGCTTCGCCACTTTCAGCGTCCAGCCTTTGCGGAATTTCCAGTGTTTTTCAACACTTCATTCTCAGTTTGATACCACATCGTATTGGTTTTCCTGTTTTCTTCCTCAGATTTGCACCAGCTCGGCCAGTCTTTCCGCAGGACTGGCAGCTTCGTAACTTTCTGGCGTCTGGCATCTGCGGAATTTCCCGTGTTGTTCCCCACTTCCTGTGTTTCTTAACACACAGTATTGGTTTTTTCTTTTTCTTTTTTGGCCCCTCAGATTTGCCTCCGCCGGCCCGTCGTTCACAGGGACTCACAGCTTCACCCCTCCCCAGCATCCAGCACTTACGGAGATTCCAGTGTTTTACAACACTTACTCCTGTGTTTCTTCACACATCATCTTGGTTTTCCCTTTTCTTCTCCGCTTCGCCTCAGCCCAGCCAGTTTTTCAGAGGGACTGGGGGCTTCACCACTTTCCAGCATCCAGAACGGTCTTGGGGTTGGGTTGCCCAGCTGGTGATGCCATGGCCAGCGTTCCTCTCTTTGACCCCACCTGCCCTTGGAAGGCATCATGCAAGTCTCGTAAGATCACTACGGGTGCTGGGCTCCTACGTCACTTGCAGAGGTTCCACAAGCTCGGCGATGCTGGGCGGGATGACTGGGTGTCGCAACTCAGATCCCCAGCAGAGTACAGGAAGCTTGAAGCCATCTTGCGAGCTACCTCCAGCTGGTTGTGCACCACTTGCTTCAAAACCCATTCCCTGGGAGTTCTTTCGTGCGCAACCAACCCAGACACCTGCCAGCGCTTGTGGAATCTGGAGGATGGCCTGGTTCCCCCTGATGTTAACCTTCTTCCTGGCCTTCCCCGCCCTGCACCGCCGCCGCAGGATACTTCAGAGCCCCAGGGCCGCCTCCATTCGCAACCCCGAGGACGACCGCGTGCATCCGCCGCCGTTGCTGATCCTCCGCCCTCTGCTCCCCCGGCCCGTGTCCGCCGCCATCCCCTGACCCCTGCCCTTGTCCATCACGTTTTCACCCTTGGTCACCATTCGTACCGCAGGGTCCCTAGGTCAGCATGGATACCTTGGGCTGCAGCATTGCGGTCCGCTCTCAAGGCTGTTGCGGACTCGGGCTCCGAGGCTGCCTGGGTTGAGCTGTTGATCCTTCCGATGTGCGTCCTGTCAGCTCGTCGCAGGCCTCGGGGTGAGGGAGTTGCGCAGCACGTCCGCCGTCGGGCCCGCGCATGGTTGGATGGGGATATTGATGGCCTAATTGATGAACTCTTGGCCACCGCGCCTGCAGCCACTGCCCCACCCCGCCCATTAGACGATGCGGCGCTTGCCGCTCGCGTCTTGCGCAAGGTTGCAGATGGCCATTTATCAGCGGCTGTTCGGATGTTGGAGCCTGCCACCATCGCCCCAGCCACGCCTGACACATGTGCTGCATTGGCAGCGCTTCATCCTATCCGACCGCTTCCCGTTGGCGCCCCGCCTGCGCAGGCCCCTTACCGTGCCCAAGTGGAGGAAGTCTTGGCTGCCCTCAAAACCTTCCCACCTGGTACCGCTGGCGGGCGGGACGGCTTGACCCCATTACATATAAAACATGCCTTCTCTGTAGGTGGCTCAGACCTCTTATTGGACAGCCTCCTTGGCGTGGTCAATCGGGCCTTAGCTGGGGATGTTCCCCCTCCCTTGCGATCTTATTGGGCCAGCGCTCCCATCACCCCTCTCTTAAAGCCCAATGGGGGTATCCGGCCCATTGCAGTGGGGCTCACCCTGCGCCGTCTGGTTTCCAAGATAGCTGTTGCAGCCGTCTTGCCCGCTGTCAGTGAGTATTTGCAGCCACACCAAGTTGGGGTTGGAGTCCGAGGGGGTGCAGAAGGCCTCGTCCATGCCCTCAACCGCTTGGTGGCACACCAGCAAGATTCCCCCGACCTCGTCGTTGTCAGCTTGGACTTCCAAAATGCTTTCAATACGGTCGACCGCAACCGCATGCTTGGGGAAGTCGCCCTCCATTGCCCCAGCATCTGGCAGTATGTGGCGACGACGTACGGCTGCGCGGCCCATCAGTATGTTGGGCCCCATGTCGTGGACTCCACAACAGGGGTCCAGCAAGGGGACCCCCTCTCTCCGCTGCTTTTTGCGCTCACTGTCCAGCCACTCCTCCTTGACCTTCATCGGGAGTGTCCCGACGTACACCAAGGGTGGTATCTGGATGACGGCACGTTTGTTGGTCCCGTGCCCGCAGCGCAGCAGGCAGTCCAGTTGGTTGTTGACCGGGCCCCCGCATATGGCTTGAGCCTCAACCCTCACAAGTGCTGTGTGTGGTCGCCGCGCCCGAACCCTCAGCATTTGGATGGGTTCCCTCTAGGCTTCGTCAATGAAACTCGTGCTGGTTTGATAGTGTTGGGGGCAGCGGTCACCGTGTCAGTCGAGTACGCGGCTTCCGTAGCCCAGGCGCACGTTGATGCCGTGGCAGCCTCGCTCCAGCGTTTGCCGATTCTCCGCCACCCCCAAGCCGAGCTTCTCTTGCTTCGCAGTTGCCTTGGGACCTGCAAGGTGGTTTTCACAGCCCGGACCATGCCGCCAGCTGCAGCTGCGCAAGCTTTGGTGACCTTTGATATGCTCCAAACCCAGGTCCTCCAATCCATTGTCACAGCTGGTGGTGGTGGTTTTGGCCCTTTGCAGCAAACCTTGGCTGGCTTGCCTATTGCCCAGGGGGGTCTAGGGGTCACTAAGGCCACTTCCCTTCTGCCTTGTGCCTATCTCGCCTCCGTCACGCAGACAGCCCCCCTCCAGGACCGCCTTCTGGGGACATCCACTGCCCCTCTTGTCCCCGCTGCCCTCGCTGCCAAGGCTGACTACTGCGCCCTTGTTCCTGATTTCGATGCGGCGCTCTTCGAGGATCCGGAGTTTGTCCGCAGCAAAGTGCAAGCCCGGCTGTCCAAACCCTTGTCTCACCGCGCATACCAGGAGGTTCTTGATGACCCTGCTCGCTCGGATCGCGACCGTGCTGTGCTCCAATCTCTTACACAGCCGGGAGCGTCTGATTGGCTGCTGGCTCTCCCAGTTCCCCATTTGCAGCAAACCATGCCCCCAGAGTCGTTCCGCTGCCGCCTTCAATACCAGCTCTTGATCCCCATTTTCCACCCTGGCTCCCAATGCCCGTGCTGCTTGAGGGAGTTGGATGTCTGGGGCGACCACGCGGTCCACTGCACCTCAGGGGGGGATGTTGCCATTGTCGGCCGACATTACTCCGTTCGTAACGGCCTGGACGCTGTCCTTACCTCAGCTCGTCAGCGGGTCACCCGGGAACCCGCCTTTCCCACCCCTGTCCCTGGCCAGGAGCGCCGTCGCGCAGACCTCCGCCTCCATGCGTGGGAGGAGGGGCGTGACCTTTATATCGACATCGTTGGCTCTTCCCCACTCACAGTTGCCAACTTGCTGCACTTCGTGCCGGGTGGGGCCGCCGCGCGCGCTGCCCAAGACAAGCAGACCCGCTATGCTGTCTTGTTGTCG
Source organism: Botryococcus braunii (assembly GCA_002005505.1). Classification (NCBI taxonomy): domain Eukaryota; kingdom Viridiplantae; phylum Chlorophyta; class Trebouxiophyceae; genus Botryococcus; species Botryococcus braunii. Next base: position 65,898 of record MVGU01001453.1, on the reverse strand, counting down.
CGTCAGCAGCCGCCTGTGGCTTTCCAGGCCTTCGCTTTTGAAACATTGGGAGGGTTGCATGCTGATGCGCTGGCCTTGTTGCAGAGGCTCCAGGGGCTTTTGAACCAAGCCATCATTGCTCAAGAAGATGTGGAGGGATATTTTGTCATTCGTCGGGTCAGTTTCATCATTGCGGCGGCTGTGGGTCGCCAGCTGGCCGCTCGCCGGGTGTGACTCATAGCTTGACACATTGGGGGTTTGGGTCCCTGAACATTGGGCTGGTCTTTTTTACTCCACTCTTGTAAAAGGAAGGAATGACATCAACCCAGCCCAAAGGGCTGATGAGATGGAAAACCGAACACCGACGCAGCAAGACACCGAGAGAAACCAAACACAAACCCTAAGAATCAAGGCCAAACACAAACCCAAAGTACCGAGTGGGGAGCCAAGAGCACAAAGGAAGGGCATGAAAGCCCCAGGACACAAAGGAAGGGGCAGGAAAGCCCCAGGACACAGCCCAAGAGTGGGCAAGGGCCAGCAAAGGGCAAGACACAAACCTAAGACCGAAACTGAAAACAATCATAAATGAAGTTAACCACAGACTGAAGGTCATCTTGCCAGACGAACTGACGTAACGACCGAAAGGGGGAACGAAAAAGATGGGGGTAACGGTCCCGGATCGGCTGAAGGGCCGAACAGGAGAAGACAAGGTGGTGTTCATCACCCACCAAACCAGCCTGACACTGATCACAGAACCGGTGGGAACGGGGGATGCCCCGACGACGACCAGCATCAATAGGAAGGTTGTGAACCCCCATGCGGAATCGATGGAAAACCCTCAACTTGGAAACACTCATACGTAACCACAAAAGCCTAGAGAGAGTGGCGCGGGACGGACTATTAAACCACCTAGAGTATGTGCAAAGCTGAGCCCGCTCAGACGGGCAGAGACGAGGAGAGACATGCAAGCCCTCCCAGGGTTGGCGGCCATGCCGACGCAAGAGGTCCCGAAGGGACGGCATATCAATCGGATGAGGGGCTTGACAATCTATCTGATAAGGATAGCCAACCTTAATAAGGGCCTTCATGAAATACCCTGCCCAAGTGGGAGTACGGGTAGTGACGCCATAAAAGCACGAGTCGCGAAGAATCAAGGCATAAAGATGATCATGAGGCAAAGACACCAACGAGTTCCAAAAGGTGGCCATACGCTTCAGCCAGTGATGAGCGAGGGGTTGAAGCCCCAACTCAGCTAACAAAATCGGAGTGGCCACCGAGGGGCGCACCCCTAACAACATCTTCAACATGACCAAGTAACTAGACTCTAAGAGCTGAACAGAAGGGGCCGCAGCCGGTGAACGAAAAGAACGCCATCCCCAAAGCTCACATGCATATGACGCCGTGGGCACAACACACATGAGAATCAACTTAAGAAGAAGACCTATAGAGGCCGCGCACTGCAGGTTACCATACTTACGCATAAGGGAGCTCCACGTGGCCCACATTTTACCATTCAGCAGGCCAAAGGTGCCCCCCACACCCCCAACCGAGGATAAAATAACACCCAAGTATTTCTTAGTATATACGACGGGAAGCGTGACCCCGTCACAAACCCACTGAAAGGAAGGGGGCGACTCGGGCGACGATGGAAAGACCATGACATCGGTCTTAATGGGATTAATACGCATGTACGAAAAGCCACACCAATGAACAACGGCGTCAATGAGTTGTTGCAAGCCCTCTGCCGTTTCAGCAAGAAGTATCAAATCATCAGCGTACATTTGAGCCGGGACATGAGTCCCATCTCGAGTTTGGGGACCAACCCCAGGACAAGTAGCCCGAATCTGCCTAAGGAGCCCATCAGCATAAACCGTGAATAACGTGGGACTAATCGGAGACCCCTGGTAACCCCAGCACCCGAAGCGTGGAAAGATCCAGCCATGCCCCCAGCAACAACCGTAAACCGAACACCATCATACGTGGACCGTACCGCGCGGATAAAACCTTCAGCCACCCCGAGGCGCCTGAGGGCCTCCCATAAGTAATGCCGAGGAACACGATCATAGGCTTTAGATAGATCTAAGAAACAGCAATACAACGGGGCAGTGGGCGTAGCTAAGTCAACAAAATGCTGTAGAGTAAACAACGCATGTAACGTCGAGAACCCAGGGCGGAAACCACATTGCTCAGGACAGCGAAAGCGATTTTCTTCTAAATACCGCACGAGTCGGGTGTTCAACAATGAGGCATAGAGGCGAACTAAGGGGTCTTGCACAGCAATGGGGCGATAATTCGTGGTATCAAGCACAGACCGGGAGGAGTCTTTCAGGACCGGGGTGACTGTGAGGATGTCATGGTCAGGGGGCAGACACCCCGCGCCTAACATAGCATTCAAAATTGCAGTGAGGGATGGGGCCAATAAGTGAGGGGGAGCCACCACCTCCGGGGTCCTACACTGTTGCGCAAACCGAAGGAACTCAGAGGGGAACCCACCAAGCCCTGCTGCTCTACCGGGTTTCAATGCCGACAAAGCAACTTCCACCTCTACGGGAGTGAAAGGCCTGTGAAGATCACTAAGGACCTGCACAACCTGGTGTGGAAAAGCCACCTCTGAGAGGGGTGCATGATCCACCACCGAAGAGCCCTGGAGGCCTGCGGCAAAGGATTCCCATGCAGAGGGATGACACAGAGGACCTGGGAGCGGGGGTGGGGAGCCATTGAGCAGGCGCCAAAACCGGCGGGGCTCCGTATGGAACATTGCAATAACGTCTTGAAGCTGAGTCAGGAGCCAAGACCTCTTTTGAGATCTCACGAAGGAATGGTACCGGCGTTCCAAGAGAACCACTGGGGGAGCCCGCCATCCTAGCTGCCTACCCAACCTCTTCCACTCCCGTTTTAACGCAAAACACTGGTGAGTGAAGAAAGGCTTCCACGGCGGCCGAGAAGGGGGACTTTCCCGCTGCGACACCTTCATATGCGCATGTGTAGCTGACCGAGAAATGACAGCCATAAGAAGAGAAGATGCCCCAGGGAGATCACCCGATTGAGCAAGTTCTGCGCATGTACGTAATGAGGGCTCCTCCCCTTCTAAGGCATGCACATAGGCACGACGGTGGGTCCCTTTCCACGTGACACGAGAGACCTTATGGAGTGGGAGAGGAGTCGATGAACAATGCAAGACTGGAATCTGAAGAAGAACATGGAGAGAATAATGATCAGAACCTCGTAAGTCAGCTTGCACCCGAATACTCGTGACATAAGGAAGAAGGGGCGCTGAGACTAAGACATGATCAGGACGGGTGCCTCCCCGAGGAGTGGGAAAAGAAGGGGGCTCATGGAGATCCCCATCGACCCGCCCCGTGCAGAGAACCAACCCTGTTGTCGCAGACAAATCCACTAAACGACGGCCATGTGGATTT